>JANIPM010000004.1:4408637-4424184 GCA_027478405.1 Erythroxylum cassinoides
AAATAACAGACATTTCATCAAACACCTTATATGCATCAGAAATGCATCAGAAATTTATCTCAATATCACAACTAAAATCATGTCTTGTCCCTTATATTACTAACATTTATACCTTAAAGTTGTTTTCTAATAATAAAATACACAAATAAACGAAAGTAATAAGTATCCAAATTAACTTTCATCTAATATATGAAAAAATATGTGACAGTAGTTGCAAAACTACCTCTACTGAAGGACACGATGACAATAGCCGGAGAAGACAACGTTGTCGAGCAGAAAAGGAGTCCACAACAGAGAAATGGGCTCTAAGAAAACTGAAGAGAAGATGTAGGAAGAAGGAAGAAGAAGAAAGTAAGAAGAAGACACAAGTGGGAGAGAGATGTCGAGTGAGTTTAGATTTAAAAAGAATTTACCGACGGAATTACCGACGAAAATTTCCGTAGGTAAACTCAAAAAAAAATTATACCACCAATAATTCTGGCCTTTTTATCGAGGGAAAAAAAATTTCGTCGCTAAATTCATTTACTAACGGAATTTACCTACGAAATTTTTCTTAGGTAAACTCAAAATTTTTTATTCTGTCAAAAATTTCCTCCATTTTTAGTGACGGTATATGTTTCGTCGCTAACTTCCGTTGCTAATTTTACCACAGCAAATTTTCTCCAAATTTAGTGACGAGTATTAATACCATTGCTAAATTACTCAATTTTAGCGACGGAACGGTATATTTTTCGTCAATAATTTTTCGTCGCTAAATTATAGTGATTACCGAAGGCCATATTGTTCCGTCGTTAACGTCCGTTGTAAATTTTGCTGCGGTGAATTCCCTCTAAATTTAGCGACGAGTATTAGTACCATCGTTAAATTACTCAATTTTAGCGACGGAAATATGCTTTTCGTTGCTAATTTCCAACGTGGTAATTTTTCGTCGCTAAATTATAATGATTACCGACAGCCATATTGTTTCGTCGCTAACGTCCATTGCAAATTTTACCGCGACAAATTCTTTCCAAATTTAGTGACGAGTATTAGTACCGTCGCTAAATCACTCAATTTTAGCGACGAAAATATGCTTTCCGTCGCTAATTTTCAACGGTATATTTTTCATCGGTAATTTTTTGTCGCTAAATTATAGTGATTACCGACAGTCATATTGTTTCGTCGCTAATGTCCGTTGCAAATTTTACCGCAACAAATTTCCTCCAAATTTAGTGACGAGTATTAGTACCGTCGCTAAATCACTCAACTTTAGCGACGAAAATATGCTTTCTATCGCCAATTTCCGACAAAAAATTTTTCGTTGCTAAATTTTCGTCGCTAATCTACATTTTTCTTGTAGTGAACGTTACCATACGCCCTTCCCATCTAAACACCATGGTTCGATGCTTAAAGTTGCAGAGAACCTCATTTAGCCGCTCAGCAACTATACTCCTAAGACAACATCACACCCGCCCAATGCCAGTACCAACGCATCCATGGAGAATTGTACTCCTTACATTGTCTACCTGAACCCTTCACAATATTGATGGCACTTCGATTGCAATCCTCCTCCCACCGTAATGAAGATTGGTTCCATTTCTTGAAGCTGGCAATATCCCTTGCGAAAAACCGATGGGTCAATGAAGTTATGAGTACTTCCATTATCAATCAATATGTATATCTTCTTCCGTTGATGCTCTCCTACCACTCTCATCTGCTTATACTCTGTATTCCTTGATAATCCTAGCATCGCTTGCATAGATACTATCGGTTGATTTTCTTCGACTGGGTTTAGCTCTAAATCATCTTCCTCCGCTTCCAGTGAAGTTCCTCCATTATCGTCTTCTCCCGTCACCATGTAAAACTAGAGTTGACGTTTCGGTGACCTATGTTGTATTTTTCATCACACCAAAAACAAAGATCCTTTGCTCTTTTCTCATCAAAATCCTGACTACTAAAACGCCTCTGACTTTTTAATGATCCTACTAAAGATGGAGACCACAACGATGATGCAGGGGTGGGCAATATACCATCCGATGACGATCTGCGCATGCTATTCGTTGGTTGTGACACTCGTGCACTTTGCGAGAATTTACTGTAATCATTCGTTCCTTTCATCAACGATTCTTGCTTCAATGTCATCCCCCCTATGGAATTTAGAATAGCCTCCTATTTCCTTGCTAATGTGTAGGCTTGATGCAGCGAGTGAGGCTCATGCAATTTTACAGTCACACAAATCTTCGGTTTCAAACCTTTCACAAAGAATCCCACCAAATACTCTTCGGATAGCATCAATCTGTTGGAGTGATGATCGAATTATGCACAGTAGTCCAACACCAAACCTTGTTGCTTAAGCTCTGAAATCTCTGACCAGATCGTCGAATATTTCTGCATCAAATCTCTGTTTCACGCCTTAGTGAACTCTTCCCATGCAATTGCATCTATGATATGGCGATTCCTCACGTATAAACGATACCATTCTTGAGCCTTTTCGTCCATATGCAAAACAGCCATGCTCACCTTAGTGTTCTCAAGGGTTTGGTCTAACGTGAAGAATTGCTCGCATCTATATAACCACATTTTGACATTTTCACCGTCGAATGGCGGAAACTCAATCCGACTCATCCTAGTGGGAGTGCTTCCTTTGCGCTCTTGCGCAACTGAACTCCCCTATGGTATAGTTTCTGTTGTGCCTGCCTCACTCGATTTCTGAAGACTTTGTACAAGGAGAGCTCTTAGTTCGGATATTTCCTTCTCTACCTTCTCCGTTCTGTTTTGGATTTCCACAAACATCCTCTCCATTGAAGTTTTCAGACTTTCTTCCATCCTTTGAAGTTCCGCACTCCTGGTGCTATCTGCCATTGTTGGTGTTTACAGAATCGACTTTTTTGATACCAATTTGTTAGGGAAATAAAAGATTCTAACGGAATTAGTGTACGCGGGTTAGAATTTGTCAGAAGAGGGAGACACACATCAAGGGAAGAGAGAAGACGCAGAATCCATTGATAGAGAGAGAAAAAGATTACAAACAACACACTGTAAATCATGCCGTTGAAGCCACATGTAATCGGCTTAAATCCAACTACTACATTCCTCTACTCTCATCTTTATTCTATTACTCTGGTCTCACTATTTAATTAAACGTTGCGCTTTATTTCTCCGTCTCCAAAAACGTTAATGTTTGTCATCTCTTATTACTTATCGTCTTCTCCGACTTACTCTGTAACAAAGTCAGTGAGAGAGGAGAAGGAAAGTTGTGTATTTGGCATTGCAGAACACAAAACTGTTGCATGCATGCAATTGCACAGTAACCCAGCTCCTTGGGTTGGAATAACGGAATGTTACGTTAGATAAAATCGGAGAATTGGATGTTTGATTCTGATACTAGTAAAATGAAGTATTTCTTTTGCACAACATTGGAAGTTACTGCTTCTCTAACCCTATTACAATGCTTATGAATCCAATCTCTAACCCTATTACCATGCTTATGAATCCAAAGGTATACATAGTCCTCCTGGAGATTATTTGTTGCTACCCTTAGTGCACAGTTACTTAAGGAGAATGATAATAAAAATGGTAATGAATATAATGAATAATGAGAATGAATATTATTATTATTATTATTATGGTTGGTTAATAGGAAGAAATGATTAACATTACTATTGACAGTAGTTGATTTGTAAAAAATACTCAGAAATAAAAATTTATTATATTTTAATTAATTAATTAACAATATTTTAATCAATAATATTTTAATTAATTTAATTACAATATATTAATTAATTAAAATATTGTAATTAATGAATGAATTATATTTTCATTAATTATATTATTGTTAATTAATTATTAATAATATTTTAATTAATAGTCTTTGAAATCTAATCAAATGAAGTACAAGAGTGTGAAAAGTGAAGTAGTTCAAAGAATGAAAGAGCAAAAGAGTAAGACACTACCTTAAACTTCAATGTAATTAAATTCTTTTAATTAGAAGAGTGAATTTAATTTATAAAAAAATAAATTTCAATTATATGCATAAATTGAATTCATTCTATTTTTATGTTTTTAAAGAGCTGATTTTACTGATTTTACTTAATTGAATTAAGCCCTTTTCAAACGGGCTATAAAGAACTAACCAATGGAAACAAACCACGTAGGCAGTCTATGTAGAGCTGACCGTACAAGAAAATTGCAGATAAAAGAGGCGCTATATATAGAGACTCCCACGCCCCCCAACGAACAAGAAGAAGCCCTAATCTAGAAAGGGGGAGGAAGAAGATGACGGGGAAGGCGAAGCCGAAGAAGCACACGGCGAAGGAGATCGCGTCGAAGGTAGACGCTGCGACGACAAACAGAGGTGGAGGGAAAGCCGGTCACGCTGACCGGACCGGACAGGACAAGGGCGGGCATGCCAAGTTCGAGTGTCCGCACTGCAAAACGACGGCGCCGGACTTGAAGTCAATGCAGATCCACCACGATTCTAAGCATCCCAAGATTCCGTTTGAGGAGTCCAAGCTCGCCAATCTTCACGCTTCTCATGGCGCTGATTCCTCCAAGCCACGTCCTGGTGTTAGAGGCAGTTTCAAGAAATAAAAATCCAAATCTCCTGTCTTCCTTCTCGTCTATGTCATGTTGTGTGTGTTTTGGAACTCAAAAGATACTAGTGATGTGCTCATAATTATTAATTCTTCTGATGATGGTATGCTATGGTACAACCCGAGGGTTTCAATGTGGTTTTAGCTGCGATGACGATGGAATCAATGGAATGTATATTATTATGATGATAATGAAGTGGTTATCTCTATCTGTTTTCATTGATCTTAAAGCGTATTTAGTCTGTTTGATCGTTGTTGCTCTGTCTCTATTTGGTATTTGTATGAGATTTCAAAAGAGACCTCCTTTCTAATGAATATGATTTTTGATATTTTGTCAATTGATCTTATGATATGCTGCATAATTAGTTCTTCAAGTTCTACTCTTAAATTCTCTTTGCAATTGTATGGATGATTGACTCATTAAGCAATTGTTCCATTCAGTCATATTTGTTGCTCTATACTTGAGGTGCTTGCAAAGAGTAGATTTGCTTAAATATGCATATAAATCCTCAGTTACTGTGATTGATGTTAGTATATTGCTATGCGCTATGATGTGTATAAGACAGTGGTAGCGTTTGAGGGCCATGATACTTGGTTAGAAATTCCTCAGAGAAGACTTCTCTGTATGAGTTGATATGCATTAGTTTACAAGAGTGTCTTGTTATGTTCCAGATTGTCTGGATCTTCATCTGGTATTGGTATCTTTTGGCATAAACAAAGCAGGGTCAGGAGTAAGTTACTCAGAGAAATTGTGTTTGCTGTGTAGGTAGTTATGAGATGAAAGACTGATCATAATTTTCCTTCTGTTACTTCCAAGGTGATTGAGAAGGAATAGTTTCTGTATTTTTTGTATTTGTGATGGACGCGGACCTTAAGACACCCATCCGAAGTTTAAAAGAACTGTTCACTTATCGATCTGTAAATCATGCTTTCTTGACTTTATTCTTGTGAAACTTAACATAGCGGACCCAGGTGGAGTCCAGTGAAGTCAAAACCAAGAAACTAAGAAATCATTGTTCAAGTTCATTGAAGACTTCTGTTGTGATCTTATTGAGAATTTAGAGAATTGGGTGGAGGGCAAGCAAGCATTGGTCTGAGTGAGAGCAACCTCATGGAACACTGGCATGAAACTGTTGACAAAATGTTCTGTGATGGAGCTGTTTTATATGTGTTGTTGGTGTAGGATCAACTTAATACGCTCTATTATAATACAATGATTCAGTTTCTTCTTCATTTGTTCCATTTTCTCTGAATGAGTGCAGCTCTAAGACAATGTTATGGAGTAAATCTTTTGATGCCGTATGTTTCACTTTGAATGTAAGTATATTTTGGTGTTGCATCTCTCGTTTAAGTGGTGTTTGATTGATTACATATTAATCGATACTCAATCGATTGGTCTGAGCACAGGAAGTTGAATTAGCGAATGCTTGTAATTGCAAATGGTTGCAGGGCATTGTGATGTCTTTGCATTTGCAGATTGAAAGGGTAATTCCTACTGGCGAAGAGAATACATTATTACATATTTTTCCAATCTCTGATTTCTAAATTTTTGTTCTTTCCCATTATCAATTCTCCGACAAGGAAACTTTATCAATATCATAACTCAGGAAAGAATCCATCGACGAGATTAGATCTACTGTTCCTAAATTGTTGTGCCCCGATCTTAACCATCTAACTTGTTGTAATAGATAGTTAGGATTTATTCAGGCACAACAATTCGGCAACAACAAATCTGGTCCCTCCTTGACTGGTATTGGATATGATTGTCAAAGGGTAACAATTTGATTTTGGGATTAAATAATAATTAATAAATTTTAATTTGATAAAATCAGTTTAATTTAAATTCATTGATTTTGGAATGATGAATTTACATTTTATTATTATTCCTAATAATTTTAATTTTTAATTTACTAATATTTGAAAATTATTTTTGTAGTATTTTGTCGTTATTGTTAAGTTAAATATTACTATTAATTAAAAAATAAATTTTTGTAAAAATTACCAATTAATGATAGTTTTATTTTAACATCATTGGCTTGTTTGATGTGATTTTTCACAAGTTTAATATCCTATAATATAATTATGTCGACTAAGATTTAAAAAGCTATAGTTTTTAATTTTGAAAAAAGTAAAATTAGTGCGAAAAATAAATTATTGTAAAATTTATATTTTGTTGACTTTTGACCCCTCTCTCTATACACATTTACATTCTAACCCAACAACCCACCCTGTAGTTATCTGTTCTGTGCCCAAAATTATATAAAAATGGGTTGTGATTTATGGGGGAAAAAAAGAAGAAAACTGAATCGTTGCCTTCTCGATACTTACCGATCCTTTTGAAGCCCTACCCCATTCGATATCGAGAGGATAGTTGTTTGGAACATAGAGAAGAAGAAGAAAAGGATGATGAATCCGAGAACAGACAAGATAGTGAGAAGAACTACAATGGTTGCCACCGTTGTTGCTTCTTATTTCCTCTTAACTGCTGACTACGGTCCCGAACCCAATGCCTTCGACCCGGTAAAATTTGAAGAAATGCAACTTTGTTCATCTTAAATTCTTACGTTTCAGTCTTGTTTGTGATGTTAGAGTGATGATTTTGCTCCTAGTATGTTCTTTTTTTTTTTTTTCTGATCAGTATTGGTAATCTCTTGGCAGATTAAGAGGGCAATTCTATCTGCGGAAAGTTCTGTGAAAGACTTCATCTTTGGATCAAAAAGGGGACCTTAAGATAGTCAAATGCATATACGTTGATCTCGAAGAAAATTTCTGATCTTTTCTCAACGGGAGGCTGGTTGAAGGTGTGTTCACGATAGAATACAAGAAACCCTAATTGATAGTAAGTGATCTTGCTTTGCAATTGAAGGGGAAGACCTGGTAGTTTTATGTATATGTTGGGTAATGGTGTAGTGCAGAGCTAACTTTGTTTGCAGTAAAAATAATATAGTGAACAATTTCTTGTTATTGACAACTTATTTGCGGATTATATATGCTTCATTAGTGCTGCTTCCTCATTTCTAGTGTGTGAAGCCTCTTCTTAGAGCAATTGCTTGGAGAAACTCTTCGCAAGATAATTTCTAGTTGATGCAGTTCAAACTATGGGACTATACCCTACAACAAAACCTTTGTTGTTCCCTTTTGTGATGTGGGATCTCTGTTCATTTACTTAGTGGAGTAAGGTTGTCATATATGTTGTGATTAGTCAATCAAGTGAACATTACATAAGCTTAATGGACTGACTACAAGAGCTGAAGTTCGAGAAGAGCTAGAGGGGGCGAGAGTCTGTCAAATTAAGATTAATTTCATATTCTGAAGTTTATTCATTATTAGAGTCTTTGTTTTACAAGCTCAAAACATGTCTAATATGATTAAGTTGTTGTTTGATAGTTTCAGGTTAAATTAGGAGTTGTTTTGGGTTACATCTTAAATTAGGGAAGTCTTAAGCTTGGTACTTTTCTTCTGATATAATAGGATTTTACAATCTTAGTCAAAGTATTTTACTATAATGATCCTTAAAGTAGAACTAATATTTTCTTAGTTTAATAAGTAATTAAAATTCTAATTCAATTACACCTACCATCTTCATCCATCACATCTTTCCGAGAAGAGAAGATGATGGTGGATTATCTTGTTAGCCTTGGTGTCATCGTCAAGGAATCCTTTGAATTTTGATGGAGCTCACCTTCTTCTGCTTGGGGTCATCCTCAAGGAATCCTCATTCCTGACTTCTAGTCTTCTCTAGGCAATGGTTAGAAACTCCTAAAGATTATTGGCTCCATCTCCAGTTTCGTCTCACAGTGGCAACACGTGCATTGCTGATATTTTGCAGAGCATTCCTCTGTTTAATCCTCCCCTGCATCCCTAAAAGTGGATGCTCCTTTGGAAGCCAAGCAAGTGGGTTGAGATCAACCATTCCAATCGCCACTTTCTTCACTTCAGTGAGGATATAAAAACCAAAAAGAAGACAAATCAATCCAACCAATTTAGACATCTCTATAATTTCAGTGTTAATGTTAGTGTTTCGATCGAATTAACTTCTAATGTTCAACAGTTTCCTTAATATAAACAAGTGCTCTTACAATACTAGGATTTCATACAACTGGCTTCACCTTTACACATGATAACCTAGATCATGTATTTCGATTAAGGGAGCACTCTGCACTTGTTCATGTAAAAATTGTCATCTTTAACCAACCATCATCTACATTGACTCCATAATTGACCTAGCCGATCGACCACATTTTGTGAAACTAGTTCTTGAATTGATCATATTTTCCAACGATTAGCAAAACCCGGAAACGGAATCAACTTTAAGCACCAGCTTATGCTGGCAATTCCGTGGTGACAAAATGTTGGAAATAAGAAACTCTGCCATGTCTAGTGTGATAACCAACTACACCACCTAGACACTTGCTCCGACGGTGTACGGAACTTTCTTGACGTCATTATTGGTAATGCATACGGCTTCTATTTTGTTGTCTATTATCCTGCAACAAGAAAAGTTCTTCAATTCCCTGTAGCTGTAAAATTGCAGTCATAGCGTTGTTCGACGGTAACACTACGACGCTCAATTCAGATTCAGCTCTGTGGAAGGTTTAGAAGCCGACGTGGTTGATGGGCTTTCGCAATCCTCCATGAGCTAGCTCAGAGATTGAAATGTATTGTTGATCCTGTCATGCTCATTTACGTTTTCGACAGCAATTTCACTGGGGATTTCCCGATTCCAGAGATTGGAACGGAGCAAGTTTCCCGCTTCCGCTTCTTCCTCTGTGTGATGCGAAGGAAATTGTAAGTATTTTTGTTTAAATTTTCTCGGCAACCAAACAAACCTTCCCTTCCTTACCGTTTTCGCGTGCGTGCTGTTTCTGTGTGTACAAACCAAGTTTGCCACATTACGACATCGTTTTCTAGGATCACCCACATTTCCTATCTCAGTAAATCTGAACCGCTTGATTTACAAGGAAACAAGACTAGATAATACAAATTGGGCAAAAGTAACGAAGTATTAATTAACGTTCTTCTAAAAAAAATTAAAATTAAGTTATTAATATTTTTAAAATAATATTGGTTGTATTCTAAATTTTAACAAAATTAATAATATAATATAATATAATATATGAGTCATTAATTTAACTTATGTGATGTTATAACTAAATATCCGATCGACTCGTGCTCGGTTTCCTCTAGTCAGGTCTCGATCTAAAAATTTTATAAAGGTCCAAGTTTGGCTTGCCCACTTGTACCATAGGATAGATTATCACTTGGGACGTATTCAATTGGTCTGATTGGCTTGAAGCGTCTGCAAAGGATTCCGAAACCCTCCAAGCAGTATATCAGATCTCGTGTGTTACCGAAGCAATAGCTAACTATCCCGAGATAGGATCCTCTGCCTAATTTTATAGTGTCTTATTTATATGGAACCAGTATAAATAAATAATTAAGATTCATGAGACAGAATAAAACATCATAAAATTGGACAGAAGATTCTGTCCCAACTATCCCGGCCACTTTTAATAGTATCTGGTTGCATCACTTCAATATTATATTTGGCGTATGCATTCCTAAGGCTGCACATATTCTATATGTCTATTACCAAAATGTAAGAAATTCTTATGGTAGTCCTGGTTAAACAATGGAATTTTTAAGATTTGGGATTGTAATCTAACTTGTAGCAAGGCATCAAAGATTCCTACTTCATGTTATCCAATGAATCATTCATGTCTACACTGCAAACCCAGAAAGAAAGATAAGAACATCAAATTCACTGAAAAAACATCCATCTACACAACAGTTACGTCCAACTATTTTAAAAGTGACGCGTATAGCTTCCATCGTCTAGTTTAGTAAGTACCAAATTAATAAAAGCAAACTACTTACTCTACATCATAACCTTTCTCTTGAAGCTCCTGAATGACCTCACTCCTCATCCTGATCCACATCTTCATTGCTTCCTGTTCAAACTTCTGGTCCTGAAGCTGCTTCTGGTAATTGACGGAATCATTGTCGGTTCCGATAATTCCTTTTGGACCAATTGTAGTGCCCACCATTTTGCCTTGGGCAATGAACTCATCCATTGCCTCTTTGTCGCCTGGGTATGGATAATCTATCCTATGGTACAAATGGGCAAGCTCCTTTTCCTCCTTTGGCATAGGCTTCAATGTCCACCAACCAAGAGGCGATGTTTCGTTGTAGAGCCACACAGCGCCAAACAACGCGTATGTGCACAACAGCGACTTCCCTACTTGCTTCCAGAAATAATGATCTTCTTTACCCAAACCTAGTTTTCTAAGGTACTTATCGTAATTCAGCGATTTCAAATAATCGAGACCTGTGCATTAAGAAACAAAAGACAGTAAACGAAGCATTTCTCAGAGTCATTTTGTCGAACATTAAAAAACCCAAAAGTGGTTAAGGTCTAACTTGTAAAAGTACATTATTTTAGCCTTCGCTTTTCGGTTACCTGTTTTTGGTCTCTCAAAGCCTTTTCGTACCATATTTCAGTGGATGAAAGGCTTCCGTGAGGGGTGTGTGCGGTGATCTTGGAGAAGAAACGAATAACTGAAACGATCAGGACTGAAAATGGATTAAGTGGGTGGAGATATTCAAAGTTGTGATTGTCAATATCGGTCTAATATTGGCAAGGGGCTACCAGTTCTCCGTCATGAGCTTGGTTTGGTATGGATTTCGCTAAACCCTAACCATTCCTACCTGTAAACAACCAAAACGGAAAAACCCTAGCCTCACATTGGAGCCCAAGTTCCTTAAGACCAAGGAAAAAAATCCGAATAAACCAAAATTGGGGCACATAGATATGAAAGAAGATTGAAACTAAAATTCCAAGAAGAGAGAAAAGATCGAAACTGACCTGCTGTGAATCAAAAATCATCATCTTCTTCTTCTCTGTTTAGGAAAAAAAACGTTTAACTGCAAGTCTTACGGCCTGTTTTGGAATGTAGGGAATTGAATTTTCTGTTTGGAACAAAAACATAACTACGAATTGAATTCAGGTGTGGGTTTAAAACTCACTTCTTTTGTAAATTCAATTTACACTCTTCTTTTTTAACCCACAAATTCACTAATGCCCATGACTCCAACATAATCCTAGAACTGCATCTCTTCTTTTTTAACCCACAAACTCGATAATGTCCACGGCTCTAACATAATAACCCTACAACATAATAACCCAACATAATGCTTTGTAATTACTAACACAAAATAACTACTACTCCCTCCTATTTAAAATAAGTGTCGTGTTAGAGAGATGCATATTTATTAAAAAAGTTAGTAAAATATTTGATATGCCCTTATTAATTGTATGTTTAATTGTCTTGAAAATGTAATCTGTATAATTAGGATGTAAGAGAAATTAAAGGGTAATTTTAGAAATAAAATTATAAATATGCATGAAAAATCATAAACGATACTTATTTTAAATAATTAAAATTTCTCTAAAATAACACCTATTTAAAATAGGAGGGATAATTACGCAAGAAACAGTAAAGGCATTTATACCGTAAGACGGATTGAGTGGCCAGTAATAAGGCTGTGATAAAAGTTCCAAACTTCCAATTAAAGTCCGTCACTTCAAGAAGCATTCCGTCGTTTGCACTTGCCGCTAGCTGAAGCACAAACCGGGGTGTTAAATTTGACGGCTCTCAAAAGATATCGTGGCAGCAGGTGATTGGATATTCTCTTCGGACGGCATGGACGGAGGACCATAATTGTGGTACTCGTGGAGTTACGTGGACCGATCATTCCTGTTTTATAATATTTAGTTGCCGACAATAGGACATTGAGATCTGTGACATTTAGCACAATGATAAGGTTAGCAAATATTAATTGGAAAAGTAGCCGAAAGGATAATATATCGAATTGATTTCAAAGTCAAAATAAAAATATTAATTAAAATAATATTTTATAATTTAATCGTCCCATGCTAAATCTCTTCAAGGAATTAAATTTTTTTAAAAAAAACCAAGAGCCCACTGGGTGACTAATCCGGACCGGGCCTTAGTCACAATTAAGTGAAGATCGAATCCGAAAACTCTTTTCATATGCTCATATACCGTAGGTTAGGAATTAAATTTTTTATCTCCTTAAAATGATAGCCAAACTATACCGATTCACATAACTCTATACTCGACACGGTTCTATATTCAACCTCTGTACTCTATCAAGATTTGTATAACATTAAGAAGACCATTCGGTATCATATAGAGAGGCTAATTTCTCCATTAATAACAGTAGAAAATACTACATAAACTGTAACTGAAGAGATGATCCAGCAACCGATGCATATAAATTATAATTTGGAACACTAATATTGAACTTACCTGTTTAGATTCGGAGAACTGGCCGTGGATTCCAAGAAGACTGAGCTTGGACTATCGCCTGTTTGCTTCGAAGTTCGAACCGCGAGGCTTGGAAGAAGATTTCGCAATGGACTAAGGCGTGCACTATTTAATCTTGGAGTTGTTTAAAGGTATATCCTCCTGGATTGTTCGGAGCACAAGAGATCTTTGAGAATATGCCTTTGCCTACTTCCTCGGTTGCTCCTATCCTGTAAGTCGTTGGTATGAGATGGATACGGTAACGGGTCGGACTAAGCTGTCTCTAGCCCGAAAGGCAACCCAACTTGACTCAAGTCGTGGAATCCGAATTTGGATTTAATGTCATTCAAACCGTTTAAAATAATAGGTGTTTTAGTCATAAATTACTTAAATTTATAGATTAAAACAATGCTAATTTGTGGAAATACTTAGGTTGTTTAAGTGAATTTTAGATTTTGGACTGACCTCTTAAATTTGAGTTTTATGTAAGCCTGAATAATCTAAATCTGACTTGTTAATTTAAGTGAATGTGAAATAGATCAGATTAAAATTAGTAAATTTAATAAGATAATTTTTAGTATATTATAATTTTTATTAAATATAAAATGTATATTTTTATGTAAATAAAGGGATGAAAATATGGGAACTTGAATTATATAATTCAATTATTGATTGAAACAAACTTAAAAAAAAAAAAAAAGCTTTCAGCTAGCAATCCTATTCCCATTGTTTTATACCATCAAAATTGAAGGGGGTTGTTTGTGTCTCTTTTGTTTTTTTCTCTTGTTGCGGCTTTAGTAAAAAAAAAGATACAACATGTTAAAACACGTTTCATTATTTACATTGCAATTCGTTGTTTTTAAAAATAAAAAATTTGTGATAGATTCACGAAAATATAAATTAAAATTTTTCTAATTTATCGTAACAGTTTTTTATTTTTGTTTCTACTTCCTCCTCTTATAAATTTCTTCCACTATATCTCATCTTTCTCTCTTGCGTTTCATATTCATCTCTTCTCTTTCTCCAGCTTATTTGTTCCTCTCTTCTGCCTCTAACTCATCTCTTCTCTTTCTCCTGATTTTCTGGTTTGTATTTCTACATTTTTTTGTATGCATTTCTGGTATTTTAATTTTCTGGTTTGAGTTTCCGCATTTTTAAGGTTTTGATATTCTGGTTTTTTAGTTTGTGTTTTCACATTTATGATTTTTTGGATTTTTTAGTTTGTGTTTCTACACTAATGATTTTTGTACGTTTCTACATTTTCAATTGTTCTTCTGCATTATTAGTTTAATGTTTCAACGGTCAATAAATCTCATTTAAACACGAGAAATTTAGTTAATTTTAAGATCACAATTTTTACTATCTGATTGCAAGTAAATAATGTTTTAATTAATAATTAAAATTTTAAACATGTTTTTGTTTTTAATTTTTTATAACAAATCTTAATTAAACAAAAATTTAATTTCAGTGTTTATATTACAAATTTCAACCGGAAAAAAAAACTACCAAAAATTATATATATATATACGGTTCTGAAGTTAATGTCACATTTGATTTGTTCAGTTGTTCGACTTACTAAAACCTAATTGAGTAGAGTTGGATTACATTTCGAAAAGTCCAATTGACTCGACTCTATTCACATCAGATTTTTACATTGCCCAGGCCCAAAAGGGTCAAAGTACTATTGAGCTTGGTTAATCCCTTTCTTGACATAATTTTGTATTTTGTGCTTTGACTACGATTCCGCATCAGTAAAGTTAATTGTATCTCTTTTTCGAATTTTTTTAAGATTCTTTCGTAAAGCTTAACGCTTGTGCTACAAGCCTACAATTATTTAAGTCCATTCAAATAAAACACAAAGACCCCACAGGTAAGGATTTAAGAATAAATTGACAAGTGTTTTTATGAACAGATAAGGAAATAAAAACCAACCAACTCCTCATGCAAAGAACAAAAAGGTCACATTTAGCATTGGGAAAAGCAATTTCTAAGAAAGAGCGGTCTGTCTTTAGGAAGTGACAATAAGAAGGAGACGAAAAAGATGGTGGGCAACATCTTTCTTTTCTTCACATCTTTTCCTCACCTGCTAAAGAGAAAGCTTGACAAAGCAACCGGGTGAGGAATTTTATATTTTTCTTCTTTACTTTATTTACATAATGGTCGGACTCGGGTCTGACATTATAAAAGGTAAAGGTTAGGGATGGTAATGGCTTGTTCCTCCCTCAAGCTCGCCTAGGTTCAAGTTTGGTCCTGACCAATTTTGCTAAAGTTTAGGCCGAATTTTAGCATGATTGAGCTCGGTTCAATTGGTTCTCTTTATTTTTAAATTATAAATTAAAAATTATGTTATCTTTAATAAAACGATGTCATTTTTTCATATTGTTATATTTTAAATCGACTCGAGTTAGCCCAATACTATTTCGAGTAAAAGAAAATGTTTTATTAAGTTTTGACTTTTTGGGATTTAACTTCTTTTTCTTCTTAAATTACTAAAACTAAAAGTTATTAATTATCTGTTCGGATGAGTTTATATCAGTAGAGTTTTTGTCGGTAAAACTTTTATGAGACGAGCTTTTTTAAGAAACCAATTGACTGTTTGGTTGTCATTTAAAAAAGAGTTTTTTTGAAAGAGCTTCATACAATAAA
>JANIPM010000004.1:4456761-4468073 GCA_027478405.1 Erythroxylum cassinoides
CTGGCCAAAGGAGTCTGTTCATAAAGTTTGAAAATGTATTTTGTTTCCTTTGTTTGGACTTGTAAATATTCTTTGGAATTCTGTTCTGAGATTTACGATATGTAATATATGTGTGTGGGTTTGAGTTACTAAATAAAATAAATAACAGTGTGATGTTTGGTTTTGTCTGTTCTGTCTTGGGTGGCATCCATGTATCCTTCCAGGGGGTATTTGGCTGTTACATCACCTTCTTCAATTTCTGCATTAATTGGAAGGATTTGTAAACAACCACATTAATTGAACAGCACCTATCCACCAAGTCACTAAATCCCTCCACCTCAATGAGCCCATTAAAGAACCGAAATGGGGCAGCAGGTCTTGAGCTTTCTTCCAATCTCTGGATTAACTTGAAGGAGTAATCAGAGAGGAGATTGTCCCCAAAATACACATATGAGTGGGAGAAATGTCCCAACCAAGGCGAATTAATAAGAGCTAGAGCCGACCTTTTCTAAATGAGAAAATCCCCCTATTGGTTATTTGACCAAGTTAGCTTCCGACCTGAGGCCTTCAAATCCCCCAAATCCATTGCGGAAAGGGAAGAGGAAAGTTCCTTCATTAACCCAGTATTAAATAATCTCCCCCTTCAATTTCAGCTAAGGAGAGAGAATAGTTAAAGTCTCCGACAACCAACCAAGGTTTATCCACAATATGTTCCATCCAACAAAGGTTCGACCATAGTTTCTATCGTTGAAACCTAAAATTAGAGGCATAAATGATAGTTAAAAAAACCTCTTATCTGAACCCCTTAAATGACAGTGAAGATATATAAGTTGATCAGAAGAGTCCAAAAGTTGAACAGCCAGAAGAACACAGTTATATAAACAGACTATCCGACCATTATAATGAGAAGAGTGGTTGGAGATGATCTCCTAGTTAGGTCCCAAAAACTGTAACAATGGATTGATTTAGGAAATACTTCACTTAAGCAAATCAATCCATTGTTACAGTTTTATTTTAAATGTCCAATCCAATTGAAATCTGATACCTTAACCGATTTTTGTTATTTGATTAAATCTAGTCATTTTAAATTCATACCTTGCATTTTTCATATTTTCTTAATTTGCTTACTTTATTTTATTTTATTTTCAAATCAATCAATTTTAGATCGTCTGAGTAATTTTTCATCGTTTAATTTAATTGTCTTACGTGTTGAAAATTTTTCCCTTGGGTACGATATCCGGTTCTTACCGTTTTATATTACTTGTCGACGGGGTGCACTTGCCTCTAATTGGTTTAGATAAAATTTAATTGTCTTGAGGACAAGCAACAATTCAAGTGTGGAGGTGTTGTTAATGGATATTTTGAGTGACTGTTTGCTATATTTTTGTATCTTATTTCATTTGAATTCATTCATATTTTTTTGTGTTTAATTGCTCATTTTTAGTTCTTGTTGATTTTGCATGAAGATTTCATGATGAAATACAAATACAAGATTAAAGCATGAAGTTTTGAAGCCCTTGGACCATTCTTTCACACCAAACGAAAGCATCTTTTTAGGTCCTCCTTAGCTTTAAAACACAGCTCCCATACACCCATGGTCCCCCCACACATGCAGCTCCCATTCCAACCAACAGCACAACCCCACTCCACGCAAATAACACTCCATCCACCAGCCTTTCACGTTGCTTCCATCCCTCACTCACCACTGCAGGAATCCACTCACTTACCTTCACTATCACAGTTCCATACCTTCAACTGACACAAGTAGCTCACCAGAAGCATTTACAGCTCACACCACTCCAACAAGAAGCAGCCTCTTCCAACCCCACATGCCATTCCTCCACTTACAAGCTCCATACCACATTCACGCAGCTGCTCACATTCAACCCCACAAACAACAACACTTTTCAGTCTTGATTCCTCTCTAGCACCCACTCACCTCTAAACCAACAACAAGCCTCCATGCCACACTCGTCATTTTCTCTCCAACCTCTAATTATTCACGCAAGCTGTCTTCTCAAAATGCTCCTTTAACTTGAGACATTTCCAGCTAAACAAAGAAGAGGCTCTCCATTCTTGAAGGATTAATCCACCAAAACTCTTCATTCATCCACTTCCACGGCAGAGACCATCCATCAACATTCATAAGCTGAACAACAACGTAGCCAATCTAGCAGCTGGAGATTTAAAAGAAGACGTGCATGCTGGTGGCTTGATTATGCGTGAGCTGGTGGTTAAGAATTAACCGAAGCAACACCTGGTGGAAGCTCCACGATGAAGCAGCTGGTGGGCGTGAAAATTGAAGACAGCTGGTGCATTGAAGACGTGAACAGCTGGGTGCAGTGAAGAGAGATCAACGTGTTTGCTGGGCTGGAATTCACGCAAGGCAGCTGCTGGAGATTAAAACACTTTAGCAAGTGGAGAACACACACGTTGAAGTAGCATCTGGTGGCTAGAAGACGTGATAGCTGGTGGAAACATGAAACACGTGACCAGCTAGGGACAGGAATACGTTTAAGGAAGCAGCTGGTGGCACTTATGCAAGGAAGCAGCTGGTCGAAAGGCTTAAAAAAATGACACTCACACGTAGAGCTAGTGCAACAGTTGGCAGCAAGGGAGAATTCACAGATGTTAGTTGGAGAGTGGAACGTTGCAGTTGAGATAAAATAAAGGTTAGCTGGAGAGTTAGACTATGTTGAAGCATGAGATGGACTCCACTCACGTAGAACAACGCTGCTAGTGAAGTGGGGGAAAGACACGTTGAAGGAGAGGAGGCACCTTGTTAATTGTTGCTTTAGCACTCTACACAACGTCACACACAAAGAGAGGAAGACACGTTGCTGCTGAGTTTAAAGGAGAGACAATTTTAGCAATTGGTGGAGAACAAGTAACAAAATAAAGGATAGGTGGACCAGACACGTTGAAGTGGAAGTAGCTGTGGCGTGAACAACAAATCAGTTGGGTCCCTTCATTGATGACCCTTTAATTATTTCACTACAACGCAAGCAGCTGGTAGCGACGATGAAGCAAGAGACGCGAAAAAATTCAGCTGTGGGAAAAGGGAGTTTTTTTTAATTTGTTTTTTTAATTTCGTAGTTATTTTAATTGTGTGAATTTAATCAATGCAAACATATATTATGACCATGATTTTTGTTTCATTGATAAATATGTGTGAGTAAATTTTTCTTTTCGGTTAAGGTTAAGATTGATGTTGGATTAGGATAATTTTTGTGGTATTAATTTTTGCTTGATTAAAAACATATTTTGTCCTAATTTAGCTTGATCACCTAAATTAAGACCTTAGATGATTTAATGCCACAACCAATGGGATTTAATTTGTCAGAAAATTAATCAAGCGACATACTTGAGACTAAAGTGTAGACCAACCTTAGGATCTTGTGTGAGGATACCTAGAATTAACGAACTTAATTTTAGGCTTCTTGTATTTAACGCCTTTTATTCCGAATTTTCTATGAACCAAGTAGTGACTCAGATTTAAAAGAGAAGGGAACACCATGAACATTGGGTTCGACTTGCTTAAGTGAAGTATTTCCTAAATCAATCCATTTTTACAAATTTATTTTAAATGTCCAATCTAATTGAAATCTGATACCTTAATCGATTTTTGTCATTTTATTAAATCTAATCGTTTTAATTCATACCTTGCATTTTTTTATATATTTTCTTAATTTGCTTACTTTATTTTATTTTATTTTCAAATCAATCAATTCTTGATTGACTAAGTAATTTTTCATCGTTTAATTTATGTCTTATGTGTTAGAAAATTTTCCTTTGGGTACGATATCCGGTTCTTACCGATTTATATTACTTGTCGACAGAGTGCACTTGCCTCTAATTGGTCTAGATAGAATTTAATTTATATTGTTTTGTTTAGATCGCAACATTAATTAACTAATTTTAAAATTAATTATTTTTTATAAATTAAAATAAATTAATAAATTTTTATTTTTTTGTCTAATTTAAATTAACTATTACAATTAAATCACTAAAGAATGAATACGAGTTTTTTTTTAATGAAAAGCTACCAAAATATATTATATAATCAGTCTAGGAAAACCATTCCCGGCATATCCTTGATCAGGAGGAAGTAGCACCTAATGGGTGAAGTAATAAAATAAGTGATCCTAATATCAAAATGGCCTGCGTAGTTGGCTAACCAATTGGCGCATCTGTTGTTCTCTCGATATATATGTTGATGAACAACAGTTCAGTTCTGGGTAAACAGTTTGTTGGTCCCCAGGATGACGGGATTGAAGGTCTTTGCACGGTTGTCTGTAGAGGATAGTATAGTGAATATTGCGGTAGAATCCACTTCAAGTTCGATCCAGTGATACCCCAGATTCTACACGAAAGTGAGCCTGGTAAAACCCCCCAGAGTTCGTGTACACCAGTGAGCACCATCCAAGATTTTGTGAAAAGCCGCCAAGGCAACTGCCTTCACTATCCCGGATAAGTCCACGCGCTGTGGCTGAGGACGAGAATCGTTTGCTGGATCCATCTGTGTTTAGTTTTACTAACCCAATAGGAGGTTTACGTCATCCAATAAGTTGCTCTTGTTAAGGGCGATGACCGGAAGCGGCTCGACTGTGCCATTCGGCTGCTTTGTGTATCAAACCTGCATAAGACAATATAAGATAATTTGGTGAGGAAGGTTAAGTAAAATATTCATTAAAGAAGATCATATTTCTCAATGTCCAAAGAAACCCACAAATAGTGTCAAAAAGGATCGACCAATCATGCCCTAGTACTCGTCGATGGAGTTGGAGATTTTTACTGAGCCACTCCCAATGGTATGGTAAAAAATTCAGTAGAAACTGTGTGAAGGAATTGTGTCCTACATTTGGCAGGCTTTGACACAATCTCATATAGCGTGTAACAAAAATTCATTGAGACGATAGTGATAACAAGCTACATCTGTAGCAATGTGCTTGCGCCAATGTAACTTAACTATTATAAATGATATTTTGATCCAGTCCTGTTCGATCAGGCACGGATTAACTAGGTCTCAAGCTGAGTTGCTCAAGTTTAGATCAAACTAAGACTCGAATTAAAAAAAACCAGTTCACTTTTGTCAAAACTTTAAAAAGTTTAAGTTTTAATATTAAAATAATATTATAAATAATAATAATCCTCCACAATTGAGTAATTATCTGAAGCTTTGAAAAAAAGTATTTTCAAAGCAGGAGTTGTTTTATCCTAATTACTAAACAGCAACATACAAACTCCCATTTAGTTCTCTGAACGTCGCCGTTTATTCTACTGTGTGTTTAGTGTTTCTAGTTATTTTATCTCACGTGAGAAAGGCCTTCTCCAAAGATGTACAAGAGTGGTGGATAAAAACGGGAAAGAAGATAATGCAAGACCACTAACGAATACAAGAAAGTACACACAACACCATTACATCTCGAGACAAATCTGATTCAAGAATGAACTGGATCATTAAAGCTGTTCAAATTGTAAGATAATCCTCAGAAGATTAATACATCTTCTTACTATAGGTTTCAGGATAACACAACTACAACTCAAGGATGCATCGTAGGATACAAGCAGAAAATGAAAAATGGTATAAAATTCAAAGGTATTCTGATCTTAAACTATGTTAAAAAGCTTCAACAAAATTTCGAAATGTTGATGGCCGTCTTACGCTAAGTAGATATCCGATCACAGTAATCATTTCTTCTTCTCTCCGACCCCTCCGGCTCTGCAAAATAATGGCAGGTTAGAATCCCAGCTGAAGTAAACTAATCTTGAAAGTAAAAACCATTCATCAGTTTAACAGACAGTCTATTTGGTTCAATTTTGTTTGGTGCAACTGACAAAGCAATTTCAAAACCTATAATCGATGCAGGATGTAGACAAATTACCTCATCTTGCGAAGTACGCTAGACATTTCCTCGCGCTTCTTTTTCGCTCTCTTGTGGGTTCCCAACTTTCTCTTGGCCACCTTCAGAGCACGCTTATCTTTCCCAACCTTCAGAAGCTCGGTAATCCTCTTCTCACAAGGAGCAAAGCCAGCAACCTCCCTTATAAGACTCCTTACAAAACTGACCCTCTTGCTTGTTTTCTAACATAAGATTTTGGGACAAAATGAATCAGAAAACAACTAACAAGATAGAAATACAAGGTATTGTAAAAACAAGGACAAATGCAATAAGTTCTACTACTCAAGATTTAAAAAGGAGCAATATTAGAAACCAATAAGTAGGAGTGGCCAGCCCAAAAAATTTTCCCGTTCCAAATGGTTGCGCGAAAATGACATCGTTTTGGTATTTCGGCTGGTCAACTCAGGCAGCCCCTGGCCGGCCTGCCATCCCTGCCAATGAGTCAACCAGAAAGGCAATAAATACACTGTAACTGAAGAAATAAACAGCTTACCCCCTTTCTATCAGAAGGACGAGGAGGCAACTCCTTCTTGGTCACTATATGCCCTCTGTTTAGACCAACGAAAAAGCCTGTGTTGGGCTGCTTGGGAGCCATCACCTGCAAGCACAAACATCCCACAAAATGAGAATTGGAAACTAAAGCAAATGATAAATACGAATATCAAACTTATATGGATTGGTACGATCAATCAGGATTTAGACATTAGTGAATGTTTCATTGTATGGATTCCTTCTCCTATAAGCTATCTCCAACAAAGCGCAACATAGAAGAAGTAAAGTCCTATGTCTCCAGATTATAACAGAGAATTCAATCTCAAACGCACAAAACCCCAATTATCTAGATCTACCAACAAATTAGAAGAAAGTACAACGAAATTCAAATGAAATCAGAAAAGTGCGAGAAATCAGAAAGCTTCTAGTTAGGGTTTCCAAATTACCGCTGTCCGTCGTAGTTCGGTGGCTGCGACTGGAAGAACCTTCCAGTCACATCTTAGACTTATAGCATAGCAAGTTCTCGGGTCGGGTTTCTCCTATCGGTAATTCCGTTAAACGACGTCGTTAGTCGCTACATTGACACTTGAAACTGCGCCGCATTGGAAATAGGAAACCTTCATGAGCTATTGTACAAAGTTTGAGGAGAATCTAATCATCATTGAATGGAATTTGGAAGTAGATTCTCTGGAAGCCAACAAGAATTTCAACAAATGGGTTTGACTAAGAGGTAGGTACCCTATCATTATACGAAATTTCTTCCATACTCTTTCATTTTTGTTTTGGATTTAATCTCGGTTTTGCTCTGCTAATTCTCCATTTTCTCATTAGTTGCTATAAAAGAACTTTGCTTTTGATTCTTTTTCTGTTTTTGGCACCGACAAATTACCCAGGAATTGCCAAAATAACAACTCTGTCTTCTTGTTGGGTATCTGTTGGTGTTTTGGTTTTTTCTAGTGCTTATCTTTTTGAGTTCCTTTATGGGTTTGGTTTATTTTGGATTGGTAATTTGCCCTTGTGTAGCAACCCAATAGTTAAAGTTGTGATCTTTCCGGATTTATGCTTCGTGGGTGTCCTTCAGTTTTGGATTTTGAAGGCTTGTGTCTGGTGTATGTGATTACAACCTCGTTTTCAATTGTGATAGTTCTTCTCTTTTAGTTCGCTATATAGGACAGTTTGAAGCTAGCGTCAACAAGCTTCGAACCGCCATATATACGCCCTCTTTCGCTTCGTAAGTATCGTTGAGAAACCTCTTCCTGTCGTTGAATGGTTTATATTCTGATAGCTTACAAGAAAAGTTCATTCTTTCTCGTGTAAGTTCTGGTACATCCTAGACCCCAAAATCAAATGCTTCGCAGAATATAGAGATACAACGTATTACATGTTTCATTATGTTAAAACTATTGAATAACTAAGCAAGATAATAAGATATTGAACTCTTACTGCTTACGCTTCTTTGCATTTTCAATGAATGATGTAACCGAGGTTAGTGAGTTAAATATGATTGACCTTTTCTTTAATAACATATTCATAATAATATAAATCATATGTTTTAAATAAATCATTTAGTAAATTAATAATTCTTAATGAATTCAAATTAATTACTATTTATAGGTTAGATATATTGCTAATCTCAATCTACTCTCTATTAAACTTAAATTTAAATTATATTATTTTTAGGAGGTAAGGAGAAATCTACCTAACTTATTGCCAATTCCTAACGTCAGCTTTTGCAATTTGAAGCAGACACAGTACAGTCTACAAAGTGAATCACGAGCATCCATTTCATTTTTCCTTGGCAAGATGGCTACTTTCCAAATACATCACTTTTCCATACTTAGGTTTACTGTTTTATCATTTTTGGTTATTATATTTGTAAATAAAAAATTCATATAAAATTAAATACTATACGCAAAATTTAATGCTAGACATTATTTGAAACCATATTATTTATTAACTCTTTAAAATCAGCAAAAGAATGTGTCTTTATTTAATAAAACATAATTTTAGAAAATTTTAATTATATTATTTCACTATAAGTCATCTAAAATTTAAAGCAAACTCTTTGTTTCTAATTTGTAAAAGAAACTTATTACTTCTCAAATAAATTTAGAAAAAGTCATCATTTTTGTTAACGATGCCTTTGTTTATGAACATTAATGCTTTAAAAATAAAATTAATATGAAAAGGTGTTTAAGATTTAAAATATTTAATTGATATTGAACTTTTATAAAATTAAATAATTTAAAAAATTGTGAAAATTTGTCTTTATTTATTGACATTTTTAAAATTTAATTTAAATTTTGATTATTAAATTTAATTTAAAATTTGATTAGAAGTCAGTCAACAGTATACCATTCGTCGAAGGTTGGATTTGGAACCATTTCTACTCCTTCAGAGATGAACCTAGGAAGCATTGAACCAGTGTCGTTAACGTGTGACGCAAGAAAGTTGCCTTCGATCAGTGGTAAGACTATAGATTCCCACACGAGATAGTTTCCTCTATCTAACTTGATAGAGGTCGTTTGGTTGGAGGAATTGAAAAGGGAGTATATTTTGGAGGTGTGGGTAGTAGAGAGAGAAGTAGCAGAGGACGCCATTGAAGGGGAAGTCATTGAAGAAAAAAATTGCTCTGATACCAAAAAAGAAAAAGGCTATGTGTTGTATAACGAATTCAGCACATTGTAGGCATGTGTCAGACTAATCATTTATAGAAAAGTTTGTTACATGAGAGAGAACAAGCAAAATTATTAGTCATACACGTGTTCTGTACTGAATAAAGAATAATAACAGAATATATACATTTTGTCCTATGCGCTAACAATTTGGTAAGTGATATCAAATAACAAAAAGAGCAGTTTTTTCGTAGTTTATTATGGTATTTATTATTTTAAGATATACCTTAATATCCTAACTAAGTTTATAATCTGATTCAAAATCTTGAACATTACAACTCAAATGAGATTTTTTTTTGTGAGGTTTGTAACTGTAGAAAAGTCAAGGGTTCATGTAATTCATATTATATTATGTACTTATTTATCTATTTTTTTTGTATATCCTTTGTTTATATTTTAATTCCTTTACAAATTACAACTATTTACATGTGACTTAAAAAAAATATTGATTACTAACCATTGCATTGGACCGGGTTTGCAATGAACAAAGTCCGATATTAAATTTGACTATATTTTGACCTAAATTAACATCATTTTGAATTGAATTAATTAGTTTCCTTAAAATTTAAAATTTGATTAATTCAACTATTTTGTTGATTTTGAATCCAAATTAAACCAAAATTTCATCACATGTTAGGCCAAATGATTTTGCTCTAATCTTTGTGTCATGCTTTCTTTGATTGAATATAGAAAAGAAGGAAGGGTCAATATGATATGTGTATGTTGAGTTTGACTCTATTGATGTCTCATATTGGTTGGGGACAACAATTGAGGCAAGACTCTTGACTATATAAGGAGGTTGTTACCTTCTTGTTTAATGCACTAAACAAAGTCAAAGATTTATATGACAAATTTGATTCTAGTTAAATTCCTCCTTTGAGATGAGAGTTGAAGAGTTTGTCTTGGGTATTTCTTTGTGGGTGTGTTGGTGTATTAAGAGATTAGTTGAGAGGAAAAATTGTGTGATTGTAAGAATTTTTCACATAGTGGATTTTCTTCTTGTTGCCCGTGGTTTTTCTTCAGTTTGGGAGTTTCTACGTAAATTCTCTTGTGTTATTATTTTCTGATATTTTTGTCTATTAAATATCCTTGGGTGTGAGTTTGGGAGGTCTAAATTTTAACAATACATGCAGGGACAAAAGCAAGATGTAGTAAAAATGACACAGAGATTGGTAATACGAATGCTACCAGAGGAATTCATGTGAGCTGTGGGGAGTTCTGCTTCAAAAACCATTTCTTTTCTATACAAAAGCCACTTTTATGTTCCCTTTAAATGTCACTTGTGTTGTTTGTTAAACTAAATGAAACAAAACTACCGTGTTTTCTTATTTAGGGATAGAAGGAATAAACATGTATTATGCAAACACTTCATTAACTTCTACTAGATGAAATGATTATTTATTAACAATACTCAATGACTTCATTTTAACCAATATATTTCTAATTTGATCAGTTATTAGACTATTTCAATTTCATTATATCAAAATTTTTAGGCATAATTTACTTTCATCAAAGAAAATATGATATACCACAAACTCATTTTAGGTTAAATAATTTGTTTCTTATCACATGATTAAAGTCCATGTTCAAATTTTCATTCAATACTGAACCTTGTATTTTCAGATTTGTCACAACTTTCTAATTTTACATCTGTCCATATTTTATGTAGTGTAATCAACATAAATGCATTTAAATATTTTGCAAGATCTATCTTGATCAGTGAGAATTGATTTTATTATAAAAATATTAAATTAATTCAAACTTTAAAGATTGATGCTAAAATATTCTAACTTTCAATTTTTTAGTAAAATAAAACAACGTAAAGTTTTTTATTAATATACTTCACATCTTGTATTCATGTCACGTATTAATTTTATTAATTAATAAATTAAAATGTCAAAATATCTTAAAATAATTGTTCTTTAAGTGTTTGGTATTTTTAATTTTTTAATTCATACGTGAGATAAGTACAATATGTAATAATTATGTGACAAAAATATTAATCTAACATAACTCGTCACTTTATTTATATTAGCAGAGAATTTACGGTCGAAATATTTTTGTTAAAAATTAAAAGTTAGAGCCTCTTACTTTTTAAAGTTTAGATTAGTATTATAAAATTGACTAAAATTTATATTTTTTTTAACAATTAGCATATGAGAATTTTGAATGTTTCCTAAATTTTATCTTAATTTAAAATTTTTAAAAATCTTGTAGTGCTATTGAAAATAAAAATCGTTTATTAAATATTTAAATAATAAAT
>JANIPM010000004.1:4499073-4516337 GCA_027478405.1 Erythroxylum cassinoides
ATCAAATATGGACAAATCAAATATAGTTTATATAACAATTCAATTTAATTCTTAAACTCGAATTAAATTAAATTTTACTCAAATAAGTCGAATTTAAGTAAATGGGATCGTGCTAAAGAACTGAGTTAACTTACTATATTAATAATATTTGATTAATTCATGTCTTATATTTAGATTCCTGTATTTTTCGTTATTTTTTTAATTGACATATAAGAAAAGAGTTTTTTATAATCAGAATTAATTTTATAAAAAGTTGAAAATTAAAAAGAGTTTTAAAAAGAATTATAAGAAGTTTTTTAAAAATTTTAAAACCATATGAAAAGTTTATGGTTGGAAAAATCATTAATTATTCCTTATTTACATGAAAATCGTAATCAAATACACTACAATTTGAGACAAGATTCTCTGTACCTATAATTTTGTATCAATCCTGTTTTAAATTTTCTCTCAGTCTCACATATTTGTGTGAATGAAATCATATGAAACAAAGTTGGTACAAAGTTATGGGACGAGGATTTGATCCCTACAATTCATTCCCACAAATCGTTACTTTTTGGTAATGTCGGATTCTACAATTACTGCCGTTGATTGTGGACTTGCAATTCTTGCTAATTATTGACTAAACCGTGATTAATGAACAATATTACCTTCTGACTCTTCTCATTTGTCCTGCACCAGCATCACCAAGTTCATAGCTCCGGTCGTTGGTATGATATTCTTTTTTAAGTAATTAGATCCGACGGTCATATCAGACCAATCATGTGTTTACAAATTGATGAATCATCATAGTTCTTAATCAGAAGTCAAAATTCTAACTAAAGAGTTGTGGTTCCAGTCCAGCACTTCATGGTGGGTGGTTGGTTGGTTTCCATTAAAATGATTCCTTAGAACTTACTGTCATTCTCGTTCTCACGTACACCTTCTTATATAATAGAAGCCTACAAGGCCATGACCACCACGTCCAAGTAAGATCAAAGATAATTCCTTTTTCAGTTTTTGAAGAAGAAGCTTCCTCTGTTTTGCAGCCATAGTGAAACTCTTAGGAGATTCTCACCTGGGGCTTCCCTTTTTTTTCCTACTTGTTACCAAAAACTGCTCAATCAAAGGATTGGTACTTTTCTTTTGGATCTTTTGTGAATTTGGGTGCCATTTCATTTAAAGAAAGTCTTCATCTTTGGTCCTAAAAGGTTACAGAAGTGAGAAAAAAGGATTGGAGGGAGCTGCTTCAAATTACAAATCAGGTTATTAGCAGCTAATGTTGTGATTCAAACCTGTTCGATGAAAGGTGAGTTAAAGAAATGCTAGACCGTTGCTTTTTCTCTTTAACCGTTACCTAAACATTTTTTTGAAACTTTTGTTCGTTTCTGTTCCTAAAAGAACTAATTGAAGACTTCGCTTTAATTTATAAACCTTGCAGTGAGTTTCAGTGAATAATTTGTTTTTGTCTGATAACAACAATGACTTGTGATCAACCCCTTTTGCTTTTTGTTGCAATGACGATGAACAGTTCTCTTTTATTTTCTTTCTTTTCTTGATTGTTTTTCCTTTTTCTTTCGCCTGTAAATTCTGGCATTCGAGCCAGTCCCTGGGTCTAAGTGTCAAATTCGTGTATTCCTAGATTCCTACTAATCTTCTTTGCTCTTTTTAAGGATTAGGAAGTTATAAAATACAGAGCACTCTTACCAAATTTGCCAACTTTCATCATTATGTTTCAGATGCTGAGCCAGCAGGACTTTAGTTGTAAGCCTCAAATGGATAGTTCTTCAAGTTTTGGCGAAAGTTCCGATCTGGGTTATCAGCTGTCAACTTCTTCTCTGGATCAAAATGATCAATCAGCAACAGAAACTCCAGGTTACTCAACAATGAGTGGTGACTCCTTTCTGTTTCGCCGGACTTTTTCAGTGTCTTCAGGCTTCTCTGATGACCCCAGCTATTCAAGTGAACCTTCCCCTTCTCACTGGGGGCTATCTGAACTCCGTGTCGGAAACCAGGTCGTTCTTCCAAGAGTAGGAATGAAACAGATTGATCATAAGCTTGAGGATCAAGAGTTTATGGATTCAGGTAAAGTCGTGTTTTCTTCATGATGTGTTTGATCAAGGCTAGAAGTTGTGATGTGATATATATTTATTGATAATATGAACTTGACAGATCTTGAGATGATGAAGGAGAGGTTCGCAAAGCTTTTGCTTGGAGAAGACATGTCAGGAAGTGGCAAAGGTGTCTGCACAGCTGTTACAATCTCTAACGCCATTACCAATCTTTATGGTATACATAATAAACTCATCACTAAGATGCTAAAGAATGCTTTTCTTCTCCATTGTTATAGCTTCTTTACCCTCTTCTTTCACTCTGTTTCTTTCTGTAGCGACCATTTTTGGACAAAATTTAAGGTTAGAGCCTTTAAAACCTGAGAAGAAGGCAATGTGGAAGAGAGAAATGAATTGTCTTCTGTCAGTATGCGATTACATAGTAGAATTTATTCCCAAGTCACAAAATTTAAAAGATGGAACAGCTCTAGAGGTAAATGTTTATGATAAATATGCAAAGATTTCAATTTGCCTGCAAATTTTTTTTCTTTTGGGTTCTAACGAGATTGATTTGTCTTTTAGACAATGGAAGGCAGACCAAGATCTGATATTTACATCAACCTTCCTGCATTAAGAAAGCTTGACTCTATGCTCATTGTACGAGGACCTTTATTATCTTAAGAACAGAGCACCTCTCTTTTCACTTTCAAGATTAAAGCTCCTCATTATACGATGAATTGCTTTTGCAGGAAATACTTGACAGTTTCCATGATAGGGAGTTTTGGTATGCAGAACAAGGGAGCATGTCATCAAATTCAACTCGTTCAGGTTCATTCCGCAGAGTTGTAATTCAGAGGAAAGAGGAAAAATGGTGGGTTCCAGTTCCTTGTGTTCCTCCAGGGGGCCTCTCTGAGAAGTCAAGGAAACACCTGAGACACAAACGAGTTTGTGCTAGACAGATTCACAAAGCAGCAATGGCCATCAACGGCAGTATACTCTCTGAGATGGAGATTCCAGACACGTATATGACATCCCTTCCAAAGGTTAGGCCTCTTTACTGACAACTTCTATCTAAACGTATCAAATTTCCAAGTCCATTCAGGAGTCAAGAACAACTTCCTGTTTATTGGTAAGTCACAATTGCAACAGTTTCTAATGATTTTGAATGTTATGTTGTGCAATTCAGAGTGGCAAATCGAGCCTTGGAGATACAATCTACCGTTACATGTGTACAACAGACAAGTTCTCCCCAGACCACCTACTGAACTGTCTGAACATAGTTTCAGAACATGACGCGCTTGAGCTTGCAGACCGAGTTGAAGCTTCAATGTACACATGGAAACGTAAAGCTTGCATCAGTCAATCCAAACCTTCATGGTACCTCGTGAAGGACTTCGTGTCTGACATAGATCGACCTGACAAAAATCATGCTCTAGCAGAAAGAGCAGAAAGCTTGTTGTTTTGCTTGAAGCAGAGATTTCCTGGACTTTCACAAACATCCTTGGACATATGCAAGATTCAATACAACAGGGTTAGCTTCAGGTCTCATCAATTCATTCTTCTGAGTACTATTTCTCTAAAAATCGGAACTAAATTTTGGAAATCATTATACGCAGGATGTGGGGCAAGCAGTTTTGGAGAGCTATTCAAGAGTACTAGAAGGCTTAGCCTTCAACATTGTTGCCTGGATCGAAGATGTTCTCTTTGTAGATAGATCAGTGAAAGATCAAGAACTATGAAGGAGACACCTTATTACTTGGAAACACTAAGCCACAAGACAAGTCTAGGTAATGTAGTTTACTTGACTGGAATCGTCAGATCAAATATTAGCTTAGCTTCTTCTTCAGCCTAAGTTATTAACCTTCAACACACCAATAAGAACTTGTATCGCTCATCCTCCTAAACATGGTATATGGATGATTTTTCATAAGCCCCTTTTGTTAGAAGCTCAAATACCGACTCTTGCCAGTTTCTGAGTTGTATGGTAGGTCCAGGATCCTCTATTTGGAACTTTTTTATCAGCATCACACACTCCATACATATATCAACGATATTGCTTCTTTATTTCATGATTTTGATGAGCATGCATGTTTTTATGCAAATTGGACCATATAAAGAAAATAGGTATTCACCATAGTCCAAGTAAGTCAAATACAGTTCTCCAGAAAACACTGGTTTTGATTACGTGAACAGGGGAATTATTCAGTAAGTATAAAATCCATATCTTTCTTGATCATCTTCTCAACTTCAAATCAGAGCAGCAAAACATAGGGCAAAATCCCATTTCGAGATCGGTTGTTGCTGGAAATCTTTCGTTTACATCCCGATAACTCCAGTCCAGAGCTCAAAAAATATTACACAAGACACTGAGCTAAAATATGTTTCAAGGACAGCTCTGAAAAGAAATATTCACAACAGATACAGAGGTACCATTTCTTTTCATGCATAACTGTGGGTGTAACATCAGCAGCTTTAACTTGGCGAGCAGAAACAACAATAATACATCTTCACTATGGGGTGGATAAAGAAATAAAAACTGTCCTTACAAAACTAATAAAATTTATGAACATAGTTTGAGCCCATATCGATCTATATAAATCAAAAGAACAATACAATTACAGAAGGGACGTTGATAATACAGATCAACTGTTCCGGCACCACTTCATCCACGTATCCATGGAGTATGGCGAGGAAAGAGGTCATAAGAAAGCATAAATACCAAAGGAGTTCTGATCACTGGTAAGTCAAAATGAACGAGTTAATATTATACTTCAAAACAAAGGGATTCAAGGTATTGGTGTTCAGTTTCAGCCTTTCATAAAGGTCCAGCAAAGTCGTATTAAATAACCTGCCTAACCAAGTTTCAACCTCAACATTTCAAAAACATCCACGCTTGCTTCTTGCATAGAAGAATATGTGCTCTGAGCCCAAATGGCAACAAAAAAGCTTATTATTTCATAGCTTTCTAAATTAAAATGTTCTGATAAATGAGAAAATAAAATAGTCCAAGTAAGAGAGAGTATTCAATTTGATCACCACAAGTAGGCACTTACAAAGAAGTCCCCCTGCAGATGCACACATGCAGATGAGAAGATACAATGATTCATTGATTCACATGAAACAGCTACAAATCATTCTCAAGATATTATACCCTGCTCAATTGGTAAGTAGAATAATTATTATCTATATGTACAACAAGTCTCCGAACTGCACCTTGAGTTAACAGTCCAGGATGGGAGATGATCAAAAGGTTAGTAGTTGCAAAGGACTGTAACCTGGTAGGTAGGGTGTGTTGGAAGATGTTCTTCTCAAACTTCAAAGGGACCTGACACCCCACAAAAAAAATTCCCATCCCGACAGCTCCCTTTGCCATCAAAGGAAAGCAAGGCAACGAGCCCTTGTAATCCGCATGACAATCATTCACGATTTATGAAAAGATTAAAATACCTGTTGAGGGGGCTGCTCCTCTTACCAAATCAAGAATGAGGTCAACTCAAAATCAGCTGTCATCATCCACGGTACCAATGTAGGTGAGATCCGTCCTTCTCACCCTTACAGCCCCTCTGAGCCAGCTGGCAGCTCGAAGATTGGAATGGTCACCACTGGCAATCACAGCTGTGTTGCTTGAAGATGGTCCAGATCCTGCACCATCTTCCAAAAGTGTCCAAGGATCAATTTCCATATCGTTGTCTTGCTGTGGTGGCAAAGGTTTGGACTTCCCTGGTACAGTAGTTGCTGCTTTTGACGTGGAAGAGACAGTATTTTTCTGATGGTTTCCAGGGTAAAAGCCAGAAATCATAATGCTTGGTTGAAGTGAAGAAACAGCAGTAGTCGTGACAGATGGGGGTGGGCAAGACACAGAGCACCGAACAGAAGGAAGAAGAATTGGCATAGCAGTTTGGATACGCCATCTAATTGTGCTAGGCAACTGCATGCGTTCTAAGTCATTCTGCATTCAGAAAAGTTTCCATCAGAAGGGTTATGAAGACCAAGTCCACATTGAAACAAGAATAATTTCAGGAAACAAACCTGTAGACTTTCCACTATTTCATGATTGTGTCCATTAGATTCCTTAGCAGTTTCATTCATAGACTTTGTACCAGGTCTTGACTTCAACCAACTAGGCTGGTTGCTGCATAATAACCCATGAAGGACCAACAGCATTCGATCAAAGAGGCATTCACCAAACAGATCGGCAGATGCAGCTCCCAATGATGATTCCATTTCCTTTTTCCATTTAGAGCTTTGCATGATAAAGAAAGAAAGCTCTGCTTCCTCATACACAACCCGATTACCAAGGAGACGAAGTATCACAGAAGAAAGCACATGCTTCGTGTTCCGCCCAGATGGCCCCCTATGAGATCCAGTAGGTTAAACATTAGATGATAATACAACTGTCCTTGGTAGCAATTCTATGACAGCAGTAAAATTCTTTTATGCACAGCACATTAACATTCATCTGAGTGACAGCCAACCATGACTCAGCATACTAGGAATGTTCGTCAGATAATAAAACAAGGTACTGCATAACTGAGTCTGTGTGTGTATGTGTGTATGCATGCGAATGTGCCAGCATGTGTGTCCATCTGTGAGTGCATGAGTGTGTGATGTAGGGAGATAATGAATGGAATCGACAGGTTGAACATATTGAAGAACATATCAAAACACAAGGTCGCAGATGGTGTCCGGGCATATCAGCTCAACCTTTTTAAATTGAATAACAGTAAGTGGAGGATACACAATAACCTAACATAAATTATTAAATCTGATGGGGATTCAAACAGTGAAAATCTTAGCTAAAAAGGATATTACATAAGCAGCACGTACAACCAAGTATATAATTGACCACCAGTTACAATAAGTGGAAATATCAAACCTACAGTAATCTAGAATCATAAACAACCTGACAAACTAACACATCAATTGCCAAAATATATCAACCAAGGCAGTTAACCTGTGTAAAAACCAAGTAAATAGCTAAAAGGAGCTACAAAAATTAAAAGTTTGGTAATTACCCATCCGTGCATATGATAGGAAGTAATCTTAACAACAATTGCAAGCGCAACGACATAGAAGCTCGTAAAGCTGCCATGGATGGCAAAGTGCTATCTGCAGCTGCGGTTCGTCTAGCCAAACCAGGACTGCCACCTCTCATGCCTTTGCGATTGTTACCTTTATTCACAGGACCTTCCATTCCAGAAGTTGTTCCTGTTTGTTTACTTGCACCACGTGTAACTGCATTTATTTGTTGCTCAATATGGTTCAATTGCTTGATCAACTCACTGGCAAAGGTATTGCGAGAATCATCTGAGCCTTGATCAATGCAGGGAACAACTAATTCAATAAGAGCTCTCTCAGTCATATGCTGCTGAGTGAAATGGAAGCCTTCTGTCTCAAATTGTATGGAAACTTTTTCAGTTCTTTTTGTGTCGAGACCTTCTTCAACAAACTCACCTTCTTCAACAGGTAACATTTCAAACTTCTTTTTGTCACCCCTATTTGCTGCATGATCAAGACCAGAACTGGGCCAACCCCATGGCTTCCAAAACTGAGCTTTGGTTGAGAGACCCTTACTCTCTGCAATGTTAGTCAGCCGTTGTCTTACAGTCTTTCGTCCAAAAAGGACATCAGGGCCTGCTAAGAACCACTTTGCCTGCAATAGCATAGAATCATCCAATGACCTCCCAAACAGATGGATCAGCTCTGAGTAAAGAGGTGCAGCATCAGGTCTGACTAATAACCTTGTGAGGATGATCTCAATGAAGTTGTTCTCGTTTTCAGAAGCAACAGTTTTTTCATGACCAGGGAAGGAAGAACGGATTGCATCTGCCAATGATATATCATGGGTCTCAAGTTTTTCAATAAGGGCTTGCTCATTCAAAAGCAGCCTGAGTTCAACCCACTGCCAATGAAACTTTGCAGGCTGTAGTGTGTTCAATAAATTTACAATCTTATCGAGAAGTTTTGTCTCGTTTTCGGCACATTGAACTTTAGATCCACCATGCCCAAAAACCCAACTGCCATCCTCTTGTGTAAGTATGGACTGCGGAATTTTACAATCAATGATAGCACTCAGAAACAATCTTCCACGAAGAGGGACAAAGACCTTTGACTTAAAATTTGAATCCAAACCATTTTTCTCCAATATGGTAGCAAATTCTGCATCCTTGTCATCTGTAGCTATCAGAGCATAAAATCCTTTAGTATCTCTCATACACACATCCCGAAAAGGTAAGTGTTTTATTGCATCAACAATTGCCATTGCCAATGATTGATATAATTGATGGACATCATCACGGCTTACAAGGTTTCCAGTAAGAATGAATGGTCTCCAAGTAAGAAATGCAAATATACAATAGGCAGGTGGAAGGACCAAGCTTTGAGGAAGCAGACTCTGCATCCTGGAAAGAGCAACTATGGATGGTTCCCCCAAGAGCTCAACTATTAAACCATCAGATAGAGTTCTGCAATTACCCACAAGCAGTCTAAACCAGTGCACATGAATATCAACTGAATTATCCACCTTGAAAGCCCCAGATGAACGGGCATTACCATTAATGTTGGATTTCATACTCCTAACATATTGAATTACATCCAACCCTTCTTTTAATCTCAATAAAGTCACAATTCTCTCCAGACTAGTAACACCATGGATAATCGCACCAATTACAAGTGCAGATATTGCAGCAGCAATTTTGGTTCCTCTGCCAAGAGCTAATTTTGCAGGATTATTTACAATCTCAGTAGAGATGTTTGCATTAGAATCATGGGATTCAGGTGACAACTGAAATTGATTTCGTGAAGCCTTCATAGGAGCAAAAGCTGCAGCAAGAGTAGTGGAGGCTTCCGTTGCAAGAGCTATCTCAAAAACACGGCTCTGACGCTCTCCAAGGGCCTCCTTAAGCAGACAAAGGCAATTGATATGAATACGTAAAATGCGCCTGGCATAACTCCATGGACTCAAAGCAGAAGGAGAATTCATACTGTTACTGCACGGAGTAAAATCTGGCATTTTTCCTAGGGTTGCTCCTATGCTATTCACTATAGCCGAAACAGAAGAAGACACCAGAGATGGATCACCTTCTTGAGCAGCACCACCAGTCTGCCGCATACAGTCCATCAATCCCATTACGATCTGTTGAGCTGTCTGATATCCATCATCAGACATTTCCAAACCAGAACTCTTTGCTGTACCAGAACCAAAGAGCTTTCTCTCTTTGCCAAATAAAGTGGGAAATGCATCATCAATATGCCTTTGGACTACATCTCTCATGCTCATACCCACTCTGGACAACCGATTGCCACTTATCTTTTGACGGAGAAAATCATCAGGATCTTCAATCCCTGAGGGAACTCCAAGTGGAAACCCCAAGTCTCCATCAATTGATCGTCCAGATTCAAGTTCAGAAATGAGTCTCTTATCACAAGTTAACTTAAAACTCTTCTCCCACTCAAGGATACTAGGCAAATGGCCGTATTTTTTCAGTAGATAACGGGAATAAACCAAGGACGAAGAACCTGAAAGTCTTCCAGAAGAAGAAAGCAATGCTCCAGCACGACGCATTGCAGCTGACAAGACTTCAGGAACAAGATCTGTTACAATGACTGTATTCTCATACCTGTAGCCACAGACAGAGAAGCAAAATTAGAATTTGATCGTTTAATTCCAATAAGCAGCGGACATAAAGTTACTGCTATATAGGCAACAAGTAGGATTTTTTTTTCCCTAGAAAATTTGGAGGACAAATATTTCAGAGTGGAAGACAAAACAAATTGTACTGATGAGCTAGAGCTACAAGGGAAACTTAGAATCCTGCTTTTCAAAGAACATATTAACCACAAAACACTAAAATGTAAGGAAGAAAAGAAGAAAAACAAGGACATGAAGAATTTGTTCGGCACATACATTCTGGGATTATCACTCAGTGAATCATTCTACAGCAAAAACCTTCTTCTCTAGGAACCAAGTTATGTTTTCTTCCCTCAAGAAGGGACAGAGAGTGGAACGCAGAAGCATATTATTTTTTAAGGGCATAGCAGAGCTAAAACAGAAACATAAGAAAACAAATCTGACAAGACATAGAATAAGAATCCAAAAGTCTGACTCTTAACAAATTCTCATAATCAGTTCTATAGTAAGAGTAACCTTCTAAGTGATGATAGCAAGAATGTCTCTCCAACTTCACAAGCATGATTTTCCACATTCCTTGGTAGCATCATCACATTCCTCCCACTATGAATTGTAGCAGTAGAGTTAAATGGGACTTTTGCCAGTAACCAAATGATTAACTTGGCTGCTGACACTAAATCACCACAAGCATCCACTATGTACAATATAGTAGAGAGCTCATCTTCACCAAGTTTCCACCTTATGGAGCTCCTATCATCAACTGGAACAAAAGGACGACTAAACTGCCCAACTTTCGCAGTAGTCTTTTCAGCCTCCTCAATAAGCTGCCTAACAACTCCAATCAACCAAACTGTAATGGCCCTTTTCTTCACAATGCGCAGTTTCTCAAGAGCTTTTCCAACTGAGACAATATCTCCACCATGCTTTGTTTTAATCCCATCTAAGGGTTTGTCCCCTTCTGTTCCACTTCTGTGATGAGGACAGTTTACCTTGTTATCACAAACGTGACTTGTAGAAGCTCCCTGGCTACTCTCAATCCTAGCAGTGGCCAATTGGGCCAAACTCTGAGTTTTATGCACAACCTTTTGCCTACCCTTAGGGACCTGTTTCGATGACTTAAGTGGTGTATCAGCTTTTGAAGAATCTATGGATTTCAGGCCCTTTCTTACCCACCAGCTACCTTCATCATCTGATATTGGAGAATGTCCTTGAAGGAAAGTGCTCCCTTCCTCATTTAACTTCTGTCTTTTTGCCCTCCTACAATCTTCACATCCAGGGCCGCCTTCTACTAAATCCACTTTGCTGCATGTTGACTCAGCAGACCTTTTAAGACTCCCTTGAGATTCATCTACTCTTATTTCAGAAGATGTTAAACAGTTTGGAAGTTGCAACAGTAAAGAAATAGAAGCCTTGAGTTCATCAACATCAGGATTGACCTTGACCTTGTTTGAATTCAGGATATTAGAAGATGACTTCCAAATATCGAAGGAAGCTGAGGAAAGATAACCCTTTCCAGAGGTTGATCGATTCTTTTGCTTCTTAGTAGATATATTAGATCTTTGTGAATTTGGAGATTGTTCAAACAGACAACCACGAAGGATAAGGAGGCGTTCATTTGAATAAACATGCATGGCCTCCACAAGTTGTGACCCTTCAACAATCCCTGCCTCTTCAAGAACATCTCGGATTAGGTGCCCAGGAAGTTCTTTCAAGATTTGATAATGTCTTCTCCTTCTGGCAATGTCAGCTACGGGACCACTTGTATCCATTATTCCACTAACTATCAGCTGCCTCACATATGATTGGGGGTAGAAAATTCCAGAACGTATGAGTTCCACAACAAGTAGCTGAAGACGCTTCAAACCTTCTCCTTTGTGCACATCATGTTGATCAATCCAACAAACAATGATGTCATGTAAAGGACCTGGACTTTCAAATATATCACCTAAGCTATGGTTTCTCCTAGGAACCCTACCAAAATGTTTCTGATGGTCAAGACCTTTAGCAATGCAATTAGCCCTATCAGACCTATCATTCTTCCGTCGACACAGGCTTTGCAGATTTCTAAGCTTTAGCTTCAGAACCCGACTTGCAACATAAACCTGACAAAAACTTTTTCTGCCTGTGAACTTGAGATCATAAGGGAAGCTCATTCGGAAATCCCTATAATCACATGTTGCCCACTCACAAAGAAAGAAAACAGAGCAAACAAATGACAAGCTCACAGTCCCTATCCATTTAAGTGATGATCTAAGGCATGGGCTAACCTCTTCAAACCAACCCTCAACCACAGCTCCGTGACAAAAGTTTTCAAAAAGGAGATTATAAGCTCCTCTAATATCTCCTGACAAAAGAGCTTCATCCAAAGCGTGCACAGCTTTGGCCACACTGTGAACTGGATAGCTTGGACTGGCAGCCTTGGTAAGGTTATCAGCACGCTTCTGAATAGACGATACAACCTGATTAAAAGACAAGGACTGGTATTGAGCATCAATTCCTTTGAATCTAAACCCCCAAGCGGTTTCCACTGAATTATCCCTTGTCTTTCTTGCCTCATCAGATCCCTTCGATACAAAAGCACCATCATTTATTGCATATGAGACCACACTAGATGGTAACGGAAAACAATCCAAAGCAACAAATGAATCTGGTACAGCCAATATCAAATAACGAAGCAACTCAATTAGTGCAGATGTTGTATAGGCCCTTCGAGAATTGTCAACAAGATCTGATCCTCCTGGAGAAGGCTCACGAATGAAACGAATTGCGATGCTAGCCAGGGTCTTCACGTAGGTTTGTGACAGAACTACAGTTTCTAGAACACCATAAATGATAGGTAAAAGCAACTGTAGAATCTCTAGGAAATCTTTTTCCTGAAAGAGTAGAAGTTACAATGAAAATGATGTTACCGAAATGATTAAAGTTGACATGAATATTAGTGAAAAGGTTTAATTTTCCAGCTGATATAAATAGTTAATACGTAATTGGAAACAGATCGAACACATACCTGTAATTGATTAAGAACCCAATCAATTATTACAGAGGGAAGAAGCAGCCCTTCTGCATAGTGCCAATGCAAGAGCCGAACCACATACCACCACTTGAAATGTAGGGAAGGCTCCTCAGCATCAAGAGCCATTGATGATGGGTCACTCTTTGACAGTATTGATCCAGAATAAACCATGTGAGATGATCTAGCATGCGGAACAGAATGAGAATTATTTCTGGATAAAAACTCATCGAGCAAATACTGCAAGTACTCAACAACATCCTTTGTCCAAAGTTCTGTACGGGACACCTGAGTTTTGTCAAGTGCTCCAGAAGAAATACCAGTAGAACTAGGCCGGACCTGCAAAGACAACCACAATTCAATAGTAGAGTCGAAGCTACTAAGTATAACTGAAGGCCAGTTCTAGTAAAAAAAAACTCACCTGATTAAGATAAGTTACTTTTATAAACCAAGTTGCCCTTAGTAATGGAACATTGTTTCTTATAAGAACTTCAAAAAGGGATTTCCTCCTGTAACCATGAGGTACATATTCTGCCAAAGAATGCAATTGCTTGTGTGACTGTGACAAACCCTGGAATAGAAGAAGAGTAAACATTATACACAACCAAACTACGATAAGGTATTCCAGAAAATGGGGGAACAAGCTCACAACCACATTAAAGATGCACAACTGAGAAAAAACTTGGCAAGTCAAAGTTGTCGCACGTGGCGAAGTAATTGCATGTAACCTGTCATAACCTATTCACCTCAATATGCAGTTTTCACCACCAGAATTGCTATGAAATAGTAAAAACTATGACTGCAATCATTACCACCTGTTGTCAAATCTTATGAATACCTTATACCCCAAAACTACATAGCATAAATGTAAAACTTAAATGCAAGAACATTTTTAAACAGAGATAGAAATGTTAGACAAAATTAAAAAGGTACGATTCATTTCTCACGATTCATAAGATTACGTCATGAAGTGGATATACCAAAAAAAAAAAAAAACCATCAGACACTAGCCCTTAAAATGTGCACAGATCTCGTATATATACCTCAATCCATTTTTTCTTTAAATCTTCACTGCATGGTCTTTGATCGGGAAAGACAGCAGGCTTGGTTAGCAACGACCCAGAAAGAGGCACACCATATACTTGACCGGCCTGTCATTGGAGAGTTAAACTACTGACTTGGAAATTTATCACAGTATTGTAAACCTCAGAACATTCAGATTGCAACAAAAAGGTTTTGAAATATGAAGGGTAAAACTTATAGGTGTACAATGATTAACAGGGAATCAGGAAGTTTTACTGCAGAAGAATTCCCCAAAAAGTGCAATGGACAGTCAAACATAAACTGACTACCTTTCGTTTTTGGGCGCGAGAATCATTTATTGCCCTCAAACATTTTCTGATTGCCTGCCACAAGGAACAAAGAACCAATAGCCATTTATTTATTCGCATCAAGGTGGCAATCGAAGTAAAAAATAACACAGGAACAAAACAGATATGGAAACCAAGTTACCTCTCTGCATTTTATAATAGCAGGCCTAGAGAAACCTTGAACCTGAGTCTGTAAGATTTCTCTGGATTCCTGATCATTCAGAAAGTAAAATGCGATTAATTACATCAGAAAAGAGCAAGAATCAAGCATATGTTTGTGTCTAAATATACAAAATGAATCACACATAATCGAACATAACCACCCAATAAGAATTGAACATAAATATCAGTTTTGGAATCATTTAAGCAATTAATTTCAAACAATTGGTCAAGGATCATAGCAAGTCCGAAAGTACGAAAGAAAACAAAGCCAGCAAAAATCCAACATACTGATAAAGTTGAGAAATACTCAAGTGTTCAGGTCTCCAGTAATAATTATCAAAAACAATCACAATTAAATTGACAAAACAATTGAAATAAAGATTGTAGCAGTTCATAACTGAAAAAAGGCTAGATCATAAGGAAGTAATAAATGTCACAAATGGATGGCCACATGAAGGGTGAGTATACCTCAAGACCTCCAATTGTCTCCTTGTACCCAGACTGAGCATAATCTCCAGTTAAAGTCTCCTCAGGGCAATTGGGAGTTTGCGGGTGAAAGTCAGGAGGACCAAGTCTGAAGATTGAACAAAAACAATTCACAAGAAGGAAGAGCAATATCGCATGAAGTTGCTATCAATTAAGGACAAAAAATATTGAATCCAGAAAACAAAAATTGCTGTGGATTGACTCAAAATATCCAAGAAAATATCCATTCAATCTAAAACAGTAGATCACATGAAAAGATAGCTAAATCAGAACATACCTAGAATTCAATGGTTCTTTATCACATTTCAACCTATATGGTGTCAATGGAGGTGGCCGCCTGCAGCACAGAAAAAAATGCAATTATAAATAAGATAAACTCATCACAGAACCAACAAAACATTCCAATCTGTAAGAAGAAATCTCATAAATGCACTTAACCATGAAAATGGCCTATTGACTGCAGTACAAAAAGAATATTGAAACCCAAAAGCCTTACAATACATTTCCAGTTTCATTGAGAACTCCAACCTACAATGCTTGAACCTACTGAAAGAAAATAACCTAGAGGACTAGTCTGTTCCTTTCTGAGAATCAACAAGTTACCAAATGCTTCTACAATCACACAAGCATAAAGTGGGCTATATCCAAGACATAGAACGCCACAATGCACAATCATGATTCACAAGTTTAGCTTTCTAAACACCAAATAATAAACATGAAAACATCTTAGAAGCCTTAACCCATTAAAATTCCCCAAAATTTTATCGAAATTAGTTTAAGATAAAATAAAAAAGCAACATGATCAGGGTTGAAAAGCTAGAACTTGTTACCTGAATTCAGAATTTATGATGAATTAGTACAAGATCAGAAACTAATTTACCGGGAATTTATCGAAAAGGCAGCTGGCAATGAAGTTGAATCAGCCCGAACATTATCTCGTGCTGGTGGCCCACCAATTGCACTATTATTAACTGCACTGGAGGGATGATACCTTTGCTGCATGTCTCCAAGCTATAACCGGCATACTGCTTCCAACATTGAACTTCTATTAGAAGCTGTGAAAACAAAATAACATTCAGTAGCAACTTAATGTTAAGGTAAAGCTAGATCATCAAAGAAGCTACACAATCAAATTAACTAAAAAAAGCAAGGAGATAAACAAATATGATCCCATATTCAGGACTAAATAACGTGGCCATTGAAACATTAGACCTACAAATTATCAACTGGCACATACTTTGACATTAAAAGTCCGTCCTTCTCAAGTAGAAGAACTTTTCCAAATATAAAAAGTTTTATCTTGCATGTCACACAGTCTGTCTGACCTGTCAAACAAAACATAAATGCATAAGACAACATTAGAACATATAAACGAAACTTTGTTGAAACCAAGTATCCATAAACAAAACAGCATAAGAACATAAGCTATAAAGTAAATGCAACAATCAAGATCCTGTATTCTAAACTGCTAAAATAAAGCAAGCATTTCACAAATGTGGTTTTCTTATTGCCCAGTTGAGCATAGCCCACAACCCAAGTAAGCACACTCTCCACATAGCATAGCTTTTTGACTCAAGTAGCGTCACAATTCAATCTCTAAGCTGTAAATATATCAAAAATGCTGCTGCATCCTGATTTCAGCAGAGATACTTGTGGTATAGAACTACTAACAACGTCAACTATAAGAACTAAATGTAAAACTAGCTGCTGAGAACAAAGACTGATAAAAAAGCCCAACATTTATGTTGCTCCAGCAAAATTCCCAATGATGATATTGAAGTAAAACACGGGCAAAGCAAGCAACTCTTTGTTTCTCCAAAACAAGTGTGTGATTCACACCCACAATTTTGACAGTAGAAAAGTAATAATCAACAAAAAAAGAAGAGAAGAAACTATGATCCGTAAAACCCAAGTAAAAAAGTCATCAATCACAGCTGAACAACTAACATGCCTAGTTATCAAAACAGCTAAAAACCTAAAAAGAGCAAAAACCAAGCAACCGCAACGCAATGAGCAAACAGAAGATCAAGAAAGCACGCAATCTAATCTTTAAACCCAAGGAAGATTCTATATCGATCTAAACAAGCATTGACAAGCAACAATCACCAAATCTACAGGAAAAGATCTCCACAATTCGCGAAGCAAGAGAAGACTAGGGTTTAGATCCCAAACGAAACCTGGAGATTGAGTAAATAGCAGAAGGGAAAGCTAGGGTTTTGATGGCACTTTCGTAAATGAAGGTCAAACCCCACAATGAAACTGGAAACAAACCAAAAAATAGGAAAAATAACTAAATTCGTAACGATTATCAGATTGAAAGAGAGACAAGTGTAGACCTAACCTACCATCAAAGAAATCAGGAATCGAAGAGAGAGAGAGAGAGAGAGAGGCGTGTGAAGATTGAATGAAGAAAGATTTTTTCGTTTTTTATGTAAATTATATTTTATCTAGAGAGAGAGCGAGAGATGAAAAGGGTCTCTCGGGCCTTTGACTGACTGTTTTGTTTAGCTTTGGGCTCTGCAGTTGATGATGATGACGACGACGATCGATGCTCACCTCCGTTTCCTTCTTTACGTTTG
>JANIPM010000004.1:4518027-4529703 GCA_027478405.1 Erythroxylum cassinoides
ATGTAATTTATAATTTTTTATAATATAAATTTTTAGGTAATATATATTTAAGATTGATTATAAATTTGTCAATCGTACATAAAATACCTTTTTTCAAATTTTAGTTATTATTGTTTTAAATTACATGAGTTGGCCTATGGGCCACATTCTGACACCCCAAACTTTGATCCAATAAAAAAATACGTTATTTTATATTTTATTTTTAAAAAATTAGTAAAATTGATCAATGAGCTATTGAAAACACCATTTGGTAGTTTAAAATAAAAAAATATTTACATTTTAAAATTCATAAGGAATTCTTTCTAGTTTTCAAATTTTCAAAAATGTTATTATTCTTAGATTTTAGATAAAAAATAACAATGAAATATACTCATCACAAACATTAAACTTATATCAATCAAATGCAACTTATAAGATAATTTAACCTAACTCTTAAACTTCATTTGAGTTAATTAAATTTGGCACAAACTGATAATTTGTTATAATTATCTTAAGTTATTAATTTAAGTCAAATTTAATTAATTCGAATTGAGTTTAAGAACTTAATTAGATTACCATATTAGTTACATTTGATCGGGTTTAAAGTTTATATTTTGTATGTTTTATCATTATTTTTTAATCAAATTCTAAGAGAACGGAATTTCAAAAAAACTAAAAGCTATAAGTAATTTTTTCTAGAATTTAAAAAGTGACTAAAATTTTTCTAAAGTTTTTTAAAATATAGAAAATGTATATATTTTTTAAAATTGGTTTTTTCATTTTCTAACTTTATGTTTTACCTAAAAAATAAAGTTAAAAAACCAATTTTATAGAGAAACAAAGCATACTTATAATTAAAAACAACCAAAAAAAAGTATAAATAAGTGTATTTCAATTTTAAAAAAAACAACTCATATTAGAATAATCGGTAAAGTTACTCTTTTGCAACCATAAAATCACAAATTTAACGCACGAAAATAGTCTCATTATAAAAATACGAAGGTAAAATTAGGTAGATCTTTATAAAGCAAAAAATCTTAATTAGTGAATAAATTTTGACTATAACTCATGTTAGATTTCACATAAAGACAATTTGACGTAAAATTTAACTTAACAGATCGAACATATAATGCCACTTGATTATTTTATATCTTCCTTCTTAATTTTCTATCATTAAGTTCTAAAATTAAAGATAGTTTCAAAATTTTATATTTTTAATTAATAAATTTAATTATTAATTCATATTTGAAGTAACTCAAGCAAGCAAAATATTAGTCTCCAAATACAATAATAACACCTAATAAAAATTTCACTCAGACGTAAGATTTGAAGAGGTTTCATGCTAGGCAAATTTATCTTTAATTAGTAGAGAACCGGCTTACAAATAAATATTATATTAATAAATAATCAGACGCTGTGAAGTTAGTTTGATAAAGGCACCAAAGGTAAGTTAAGCTGCATCCAACCGGTCGTTAGGACAGTCCAAAGTTGTCGCCTTCTCTAGACACAAACACGACACGTCCCAAGTTATAACTTAAACAGATGACTGCTGCACTTGTTAACTTGTGTATGCTTACGGATGGCAAAAAAACAGAAATTGATTCCCCCGTTTGATCCAGCTAGAGATGGCAAAAGGTCGAGTCGAAACATTGTTTTATCTTCTTCTTCTTTTTTCAAATTTTCAGGTTTCACTTATATGGATCGAGTGTTGTGCCGGGGCTGGCAATCTGAGCTCGAGTTTAGCCTGAAATTTATTTTTAGAAAAATTGAGCTTAATATCGGATCAACTTAGACCTGATCTGTTGACTTCGGATCGAATCAGGCTAGGCTCAATTGTTATCTTTAAATTCAAATCGAAGTTAATAAAGTTATACTCTTTTTTTAATTTTGAGTTTTAAGTCAAGAAGTCCAAAATTTTATATAAAATGATTTTATTTTTTATAAAACACCGACGTTTTAAATTTTTAAAATTAAAAATATCAATTTAATTAAACTCAATCAAAATTTGATTAGATTTGGGATTAAGCTTGATCATACTTGGGGTTAGGCCTAGACAAAAACATAATCCAAATCGAGCTCAAACATGGGCAAGTTTGGCTCAGTCTGATCTATTGTCACGCCTATGTTTTACTGTTAAGGCCTTTTTCAAACTCATCACATCTCTGAGCCATAAGATCTATACAAGTTTCAAACATGTGAACAAAGTTAATAAAATTTAGCGCCTAAAGTGCGATCAAATGAATTAAGATAAAGACGATAGATTGAATTCAGATGGATTATATTCGAGTTGAACAAATTTTAAGTCGAATTAGATTGAATTCGACTCAAAGTTAATAAATAAAATTTGAGTTGATTGAACTTGAGTTGAGTTATATTGATTTTAACCTTAATTGAATTGATCGAACTTTGATTCAGGTTTAAAATTGAAAAGATTGATCAGATCCAAACAATCCAAATTAATTTAAACCAATTTGGACAATGACATTATTTTAATCAGTAATAATTGAGATAAACTTGAATTAATCAAACTTTAAATTGAATTTAAAATTATAAAAATAAGAAGTTTGTAGTTTAGTGATGGGGTATCAAATTAATTAACTTAACATAATTAGACAAAACTGAGCCGAATTTGATTTTTTCTCCATATGGGTTTGTTTCATTGAAGCTTAACGAAACGATATTATTTTTTAATTGGTCTTTAAATCTGAAGCTTGGTCAACTTAAGTCAAACTAGGCCGAGCCAAAATTGTCATCTAGATGCATTGGAGCTAACTGGCATGAAAGAATAACAAGCAAGTGATGATAAAAAACAACGTGCAAGCATCAAACTTATTGTTTTATATATCAAAGTTATTGTTATTCCAAGCTCTGAGGGACTGATTCTTCAGTGGCAGATGAGAATAGTGTTGTGATTCAAACTCAATTCCTAAGGAAACATCTAAGTAGTCACAGCTCAGCTCACAATGATCCAAACTATGTTGGTGTTGAGAAAACTGAGACAAATTCTAATAGGAAGTAATGAATGAAGTTAATTCAAGAAAATGAAACACTCACAAAAGACACACAGAATCAAATGAAACAAAGATTAAACACACCAAGTTCTACAAACTCTACAATGAGAGGCGATAATACCGATCCGGTTTCTGGCTTATGCTCATGATTTTCGGATTCTGCAGTTGACAGTTGGTGTCTGGTTTGGCTCCAATTCTGAACTGCTATAGCAGACATGGTATTAACATATGTACAGGATTCTAGTGGCTAAGTTAGAAAACACAATGCCAAGTTGTGCCGTGACTTTCCGGGAGGACAAAATGAACTACGTCCCGGTTCACTGTTGTTGATCAGCTAATTGCATTCACATTCATAATGTAGTACTGGCATGATTTTGCTTTCATTCACACCATAAAAAATTGTTCGTTAGTTGTTGGTAGGGACCAAGTAGAAATGAACTTTACAGGTGCGATGTGTTTTCAGTTACCATCAACTCTGCTGAAGTAATAGCATCAACACTTTCCCAACTTTGGTCTTCACAGCTGCACAGAATTTCTTCTGTCAAATCTTCAAAAATGGCTTCAACAATATCAACAACGATGGTTTCAGTATCAAACTGAAGGTCCATCCATGTTCCAGTTTTGGCCAGGTCTTTACTGACAATTTGATCCAACGTATGAGGTGGTGGAAATGGAAGGAGATGCCAATAAACTCCTTCCCATATCTCGCAAATGGCGTTTTTCATGTCCGGGAAAGGCCGAATGGTTCGCTTTACAAGCAACAAGCCAGGAAAACAACCAAGATAATACCCATATACCTCCACAAGAATCTCATTGATGCAATCGAAGAGAAGCTTTTTGTCACAACAAAGCTGGTTCGGGAGGTACTGCACCTCGGAAAAGATTGATGGGTCTAGCAGCTGATCTGAAATACATGACCTTATATAGAATTCGTCCCCATTGATTCCAGAGACTTCCAGCACTTCTGTTACGTATTCAAATATTGATTCTTTGTCTTCTACACAAGTTTTCAGAGAGATGGCTTGATCTGTGGCTAAAGGTTCATCGTCTCCAAATTGTATTCTTTGGGGCTGCAAATGAAGCTCAGCTGGAGATAAAATGGTGACGTTAGAGACTAAGCCAAGTGATATAAAGTTCAAATAATTGGTGACTAGGTGAAATTTCTGTATGAGATCTACCGGGTTGGGATCTGATGCTTGCTGGGCTGATGTCCTCCTCAGAGAAAATTGGCTCAAGAACAGATACAGGACTTGGCCGGTCAGGCACTTCAGCAGCATGCTCTAGATCCCCATCTTGCTTGGTTACTGGAGAGGAGGTACGAGGAGACAGTGATGGAGAAGATGAATATTGGGTTTCCTCGTAAGAATCCTGGAAAAGAACAGTAAATACTCCGGATGCAGCTAAATGGAAAAGAGGAAGAACTAACAGAAACAAACTGTTTGATATATTATATTACCTGTTCTGTGCTCTCGTGGCATTCTGTTTCTTTACAGACTACAGGCGTGCCAGTAGGTTCATCGTATGCAGTGGACAAAGAGCTGTTTCTTTCAGGAGAATTCACGGTATCGTTCTCCTTCAGGGATGCGGCATCAATTGTTTTGACAATGTCCATTTCACCTGCAAAAATTCATACAGGATAAGGGACTTGAACTAAAATATGTAAAAGACTAGTCCATCTACCATCATATATCATAATATGGAAAAAGTGACCTTCAGAAGCAATGTCGTTTTCCCCAGAACATAAGGTGCTCTCCACTTCAATGTCAACTACAAGCTCATTTGAGGCACTTGAATCTGCATTTGTAGGAGAGTGCTCTTTGCCAGTAGTGATCCCATCAGAAACAAAAGAATGGGTCTCAGAGCTTATTTGACTCGTATGGCTGGCATTTCTCTCTTGTTTCTGAAATTGGTCACAAGAAGATAATCTCGTCTGTCCTATTCCATGGATCTGCCCCCAGTCCCGTCCAGGACTTGGGATAGGAGAAATACTGTAATCAGGAAGAGATAGAATCTTCCCAAGGGTTTTCGGCGTCTGCCTGCTCGAAAAATCTTCATTCCCAGCCCCATTGCTGAGCATTTCTGAAAGATGTTTCCTGGCCTCCACATAAATATTAGATGCCCTTTGCTTATTGTTTGCAATGTCATGTGGTCTACTTGTTTCATATTCTTTTGGCCTACTGGTCTTCTTCTCTTTTTTGACAGCATTAGGAGGTCTGGCAATTTTTTCAACAAAGAAGTGATCTTTACTCGTGGAATTAAATCCACCAATATCCTTAGATCCCTTCTCACTGTTTCTGATAGCTGTGCATTCATTAGTATGCTTCTTTGAAGCATCAGCAGATGAGTTCTCTTGCCTTTCTTTCCCCATGGCATGTTTCAACTTTCTTTTGATTTCTGTAAGAGAAAAATACGAGCCAGCTCTTTCATTTGCTTCCCTGTTTCTAATGATGAGATGAGGCTTAGACAACGAACTTGTATTGCTTTCTTCCTCAGAATTTTGCAAGTCTGTAAGTCCAGGCTTCAAAATAACAATGGTATTTGTAGTTTGATAAGAATTGTTTCCTTCTGATGGAATCTTCTCCAGAGATCTAGCTCTTCTCCTGAAAAATTTATGCTGCTTAGCCTGGACAATCTTGTCAGGTTGTCTTAAGTCACAAAGATCCTTTTCTGACATATTAGAACCTACGAGTAACTGAGAGTTTTCATTTTTCAGTCTCTGAGACCCTTTGCCCTTTTCTGTCTGAGCATCAGACAAGCCCTGAATGTATTTCAGCATCACTGACTTAGGACCTTGTAAGAGTTTCAAAAATATTTCATCAGAACTTAGAATTTGAAGCGCATCCCTAAGTTCTTTAGACAAGTTCATGTTCCCCTCTTCAGTCCCATTTTTCTCATTAATGAGCTTCTGACTTATCAGACATTTGATTGCCTCGACCAATTTTTCTTCAAAATCAGGATTTTTCTGGTTTAGCTGACACCGAACCTCATCATGCTGGCTATGGTTTACATAACTAACACTTTTTTGATGGATCTGGTGGCAGAATTCTTCCATTATTGCTTCCATAAGAAGGCCATTTTTAGATTGCTTCTCTGATTTCTGCAAGCAAGAAAACTCGGTTTGCATTTTTTCATCAACATGCAAACCCTCTATCCCTAAGTCACAACTTCGTGATCGACTTCTGCTTCTTTGTTTTTGGTTCTTCCTATTGTGGCATCCATGTTCAGCATTAGACTCCTTAGGTTCCACTTGAGCATTATTCATCTCTTCCTTTGAATCATGCTCGATAAACATCTCTTCTTCTATGAGTTTCTTCACACTTGGTTTACCAGTATCAGCTGCTATTATGGTCTCTTCAACATCCTGATATATTAAATTTTCATGAATATTGACTGAAACAAACAGTTAAAGTTCCATAACCCTCCTACCCCCTCTCCCAACAGGAAACAAAGGACAAGATGATCAAAGTCGCAAATTCCTTTGACCTGAGAAATTATAACAAACAATTGACAGCAATTCAGGTTTGATGAAATAAGTTGACAGCTCTTACAGGGGCTTCAGGACAATTTTCTTTAGGATTGGTCACCGTTTCAGTCTTATTCTTCCGGCTTGAAGCACCTGAAATGGAAAAGGACAATTACCAATTATGGAGCTTCACAGATTTTGTGAACTTAAGGGTCATCGAACCACATAATTTAGAATTGAATAACATCGTGTGAAAGCAAGCACAATCAGATTAATATCTTTGAATGAAGCAAATCCATTCACTAATTGATCTTAAAAGAATAATGCAGATGTCATCAAACTACTCTACACATACAGTTCACTTCATTTCTATAAGCAAAACAAAATGAAATCCATCACCCATATAATTTCACCAAAAAGACACTTTCTGTGTGGGAACATGTGTCTATGGGCAGGCTCTTCTCTGAGTTAAGTGTACAGATGCAGGGAATTAGGAAAGCTTTTGATATTTATGTCCTCTATCCTTTTTCTGTGTGTGTGCATGTGTGTGTGTGTGTGGTTAGGGGGTTGTGGTTTCAAGGATGTTCGAGTATTTACCAGCAGCATGTCGGTTCCCAGGCCTCTTATCCGAGAGAAGCCTTTGAGTGGTTCGACCATGGCGGAAGTCAAACATGTTTATTATTCCCCACATACATCCCGATTGATCTCTTCCATGTCGTGCCGTCCGTTTTTGGGATTTTTTCGCCATATTTAGCTGGAAATCCTTCAACTGTCTCGATGTTTTCTCACCCTCCTCTTCGCTCCATGTACTCAATTAACAGCTGAAAAATACAGGAAAAATATCAGACGAAAGATGAACTCATTCAGACATGACTGCAAATGAACTTGAAGCAACAATTGCATTATGCGTCTAAGAATATCTAGAACTAACGAGAGTGCCCGTCAAGCAAAGCCATACGTTCATAAACATTGCTGCCAAAACACATGAACCAGCAAAGAGATATCAGAGCACGGGAAAACTAACATGGAGGATCAACATCCAGAGGAAAACAGAAAATGGGGTCAAAGAAGGAGCGGTGACATCAAAAGATTTTCATAAACATTCAGCTTGATCTCACTGACTTTTTTCTCAAATAAGAAACTCATGCTTAAAGGTACAGGATCACCAGGAAACAATCACTCAAGATTCAACGGAGGCTGATCAAAAACCAGATTTATCTCCTTGATCTTACAAGGAAGAATTATTTACCACTCATTCATAACCAAACTCATAGTCCAGTAGTTGTGAATCTTCATTACCATCAAAAGCAGTTCAGATGGAGGATCAGTTAAATAACCTGGTAAAAGGTTCTGCTCCCAAAAATTAAAGAAAAAATGGTGCACATGAATTGTAACGATAAAGAAAACTGGCATTCATAGTTTAAATACCTTATATCCGATAAGGCCGAGAATATTAAGAAGTTGACAAGGAACCGACTGTTGAAGCAAAATAGACAAGATACGCAGATCAAAAAACTCAAGCTGTCACAACGTAGAGCTCAAGGTACTTAAATTAAGCTTCCTTTGGGTGGCAAGGTATCAAACTTCCCTTTTTACCTCCGCACACAAGCCATGAAAAACGCCTGAAGTGCCTCACCAAACACCCTTAGACGACAAGAACGACGAAATTTTAAGTGTCCTCACTGTCTCACAACTCAAGACTTTGATTTAAACTTCATGGATGTTTATATTAGAAACTTGCTTGGAATTCAGCATACACACAAGTTTTGCTGTCTCATCTCATGGCCAACAAATGATTCCAACTTCATGATTATTTAATGACAGACGGCAAATTTTGGCTTTTCCCACCGCACCAGTGAGCCAAAACTTCACCCAGATTAGTACTCTTCAGACACCAAAAAGAGCATCAACCAGAGAAACTCCTGCAGATTTCTATTCACACGTCAAACCTGCCACCAGGAAGATAGATAGAGAAAGAGAGACAGAGAGATATCAGTTCCTTCCAATTCACCAAGAAATGCTTCCTCAGGCTTGTAGAAGAAAAACCCAGATCAAAATTTTCAACGTCTTCTAAATTCTAATACTTGGAACGTGAAACAAAAATACATGACTTTCTTGTAGGTGGGCATCTTTTGACAGCCAGAGAGAGAGAGAGAAAGTGGGACCAAAATGCATAATCTATCTAGCACCGACCGTGCCAGAATTTCTTTGTTAGGGACCTTTGTTTTCTGATATGGGGCAGGCATTAAAGACTGAGAAAAAGTGAAAGAAGAAAAAGAGTGACAAGTGTGAAAGTAAAAGTTGAAGGCTTGACAACGATTTAGTTAGAGAGACTATGAAGAGAAGAAATAAAGAAAAAGAAGGATACGTGAACGTTGGGTTTGGTATTCGTACTCATGGGTCCATCCACAAATTGAAAGAGAGAGCTTTCTGTACAAGGAAGCCTCTGCCTCAGCCTCTGTTTTTGCCTCTGTTTCCTTTTTCTGATATTCCACACTCATCCATCATCAAACTCACTCTCTCCATCTCTCTCTCTCCACACACACAAACCCTTTTCAGGTCTCTCTCTCTCTCTCTGCCCACTTACTAGCAGATAAAAAGTAACATAGTGGTTGTCTCTTCACTTTTCCATTTTCATATATCTGAGAGACATTATTAAACAGTCACGTAAAAAAAGAAGAAGAAGAAGCAAACTTACCTACATGATTATGCAGAAACTTGATGGACACTAACGGTTTTTCTCTGAGATAGTTGGAGTAAAAGCTGCCTGTTTTTGGTAATTGCTGACACGATTATGGACATGGAAACAACGTTGGAGAAGAAGCCAACAAGAAAATAAATAAAACCCGTTTTCCTGTCTGAAATTGTCTTCCTATTTGTTTCTTCTTTTGATCCTTTATAGTAGAATATTAATTTCTTCTTCTGGGTTCTTTGACTACTCTTATGTAAAGTTTCATCAATAAAATAACTTAAAAGAACCGATCTTGGCATGATCACTGTGACCCGTGAGTGTGACAAAATTTCTGGGCTTAAGCTTCTAAATGTTAAAGTTCATATTAGCTTGAGCCAGAAAATAAGTTTTAACATTTTAACATTTATAAATTACTGATTAATCTTAATATTTTCTTCAAATTTTTAATTTTATTGACAAAATTCATAAATATTATAGAGACAAGTTATTAATTTGCAAATATTAATTATTGTCTTATATTTTTATGTTAGCATATTAAAATTTATTATTTTTTGAAAAAATCTTTTTACTAATTAAAGTTAAAATTGCGTATTACTAAATCCCCTCAAATCCTGTGTTTTAGTAAGATTTCTACTATATGTTTATGTTATATATTAAATTTTATTATTATCAAATGCTAAATTATTAACTTTTAGCATATTAAATCCACTTGTTTAGTATTAATAAATTCTAATTTTATTATATAGAAATTATTAATTATGATATCTTTACTAAATTTTATTGAGGATTTTTTTTAAAGTTAAAAAAACTATATTAAAGAATAAGCAGCTGAAAAGCCTTATAAAGGTGCAACAAGGTGGTAAGCTGATAAAAATATACAATTAATTTAAATTAATCTATAAATATCACAATATTTAAAAAACTATTTGACCTTTTGCAAAATAATTAAGAATTATTCATGCTTTCTAACCAATAATTAAATTTTGAAAAAATTAAAATTTATTCAATCTTTATTATAATGATTTTATAATAATCTAATATTACTTGAAATTTTAAATTATTTTATTTTATTGGATTAATTTCTCCTCCAAAGTTTGTTCTTTTATAATCATAAAGTTCCAACTTCAAATCACGAAAATAGTATTTTTGTAAAAAATTATAAAAGAAAAACTATATATATTAATGACCTCTCTTTCAACTTTCACAAAATGAGAAGTCTTATGTATTAGGATAAGATAATATTAACTTTCAACTTTATTGATTGATGTAAGATGGTGTATTACAAAATTTTTCCAAATTCTACTAAATTTTTACGGGACTAATTTCTTTTTTTTTTGTTAATCAATTCTAATCTTCTGTCAATTAATCTTATCCCCACATTTATACAAAACTCGTATAAATATGTGGATAAAGTTATCTAACACAAGGTTTAAATTTTCCGTTTATCTTATCCAACGGATTTGAAAATGAAAGAACAATGAATCTGGAAGGTGAAGTGAAACAGTATAACTTGTTTTGAACTCAAAGATCCTTTTTGTTTGGAGAAGGCGTAATTATGGCTAATGATTATAATGATTTGCTTTAATTCGAATTCAAAACTTGATATTATATTTTTTATTTTTAGTATTATTATTATTTATTATTATTATTGTCCTTATATATTTATGCTAATTTTATTTACTTAAATATTATACGTAATATGATTTTAACTTATTTATTTTTTTAAATTACATGAATATTTTCCTATCACATCTGCATGTAGATTTACAAAAAATAACCTCTCTATTATGTAGAGATAAGGTTGTGTATTATCATATTTTTACAGACTTCATTTCATTATAAGACTTTAAAATAAGTGTGGCGATGATGATAATGACGACGACGACGACGATAATGATAATAATTTGCTTTAATTCTAATTCAAAATATCCATTTTTTCTTGTATTAGTTAAAGAATTAAATAAGATCATGAAAAATATTATAAAAATAAGAACATGTTCCAACCGACAAAACACGTGATTATAAAAATATAAGATATTTCATGAGATCCTATTTATAAGAATTTCAACAATCAACATTCTTTACTTATAAAAAGAGCTCCAAGTGTCTTGTGTTGTAATAAAATAATATTGATAAAAAAAATTAAATACGATTGATTCGGAAAGTGTGAAATTTTTGAATCAACCCATTTTTTATTTAATTTTTAATTTACTTTAATAATTTTTGTTGTTAAAAATTAATAAAGAATATTCTCTTTTTGTCATATTTCAAAATTTTCAATTTTTTTTAATCTTTAATCAATTTTACGACGGTTTAATGCGAGTTGAACTTTTAAACTTTGTATCTCTTGTGTTACAAATTTAAAGGAAAAATGATGGAACAACTAGTAAAAGTTGTTTCTTTGTGATCAAAAGGTCACATACTTGAATCATAAAAATATCTCTTTGTAAAAAAATACAAAGCGAAGCCTGCGTGCGTACATCGATGACCTTCTCCAAATCCTCACAAAGTGGAAGGTATTGTGCACCGAG
>JANIPM010000004.1:4620877-4642236 GCA_027478405.1 Erythroxylum cassinoides
TTTAAAATTTTAGTCATTAAACTAAAATTTTTAAAAAACTTATAAAACTTTTGAATATGTTATCTCAACATAAAAATTATAGTTATTATTCTTTTAATAAAAAATTTAAAACAGGTAATAATATCATATAAATTACAAGCATATTAGTGCGTGTCAAAAGACGGATTAGCTTGATTTTGATCGTTTAAACATCGCTCCTTACGATGGCGTTTTGGATGTGGGGTGCAAATCAGAAGTAGGATAAAGTTGCATTATGTATCAAATTTATTGAGGCTTATCATTGACGAGGATAGACCCAAATTAATGATAGAAACGACACTTCGTTATGAATTAACCAGACAGGAGTGTGTGGACTGTACTCCTCAGACCTGCTTGAGTAAGGACAAAAGCACCTTTTCCTTCAATTATAAATCCACAATCGATTATTTCTTATTTAAAAAATTAATCTTAATATATATGTGGTGAAAAACTTGAAAGACCTTTTAAATATACATGGAAGTAAAAATACAAAACGAGGTTAACCTTTATTTATAAGTAGCAGATTGTATGTTCATCTTTCTTTTAACTGCGAGTAAAGTTACGTGTTACTAAATCTCTTCATATTCTGCATATTAACGAAATAATTTTTATTGAGTTGCTGTTAGGGATGACACTGAGTAAGATTCGGTTCAGGTATCACTCTATTTATATTCATATCTATTTTTTATGACTTAATTCATTATCCATTTAAAATTCACCAGTTTTTACGAATTACTACTCATATCTAAATTCATTGGATTGTTTGGGTTTTTAGATATCCATTGAATTGTATAGCACCTAAAAATATAACTTCTAAATAGAAAATATAAATAGTTGATTTTTGCAAGCACTCCAAATTAAAATTACTTTAATAATAATAGATCAATATTTTGATTTATATGTCTTAAAAAATCATAAAATTTGAATAATTAAAATCATAATGTCTAGTGAAAATACAACATATTTTTTCACAATCAAGAACTGGAACAAAGACAGAAATATCAAAAGCTTCAAATTGTCTTTTTGTGAACTCCACAACATTCAAAACTTCATTTCTATATCATTTGCATTATAATCATCTTCTAAGAAAATAAAATATGATGAAAAATATGAGGGTTGAGCAGTAAAGTGAGAATTTTAAAGTTGTTTCTTCTCAGAAAATATTGATATTTTATTATATTTAACCATAAATATTCAAGAAAATAGTAGAAAATATAGTTAACAAAAAAGGGTAGAGTATGAGTATTCATCGGTTTGGATTATCATTAAACTCATATCCAAATGTATTTTTCAGCATCTATTTAAAATTCACTTAAAATTTATTTTTTTAGTTTTCATATCTTTTTTTTCGGGTCGAGTAGTGCAGATATTAATCAGATTGAAACCCACTGTCTTCCCTAAATGTTGTGGTTATTACTGTTATTGTTGAAAATGGGAATTATACCATAAGTTCATATTGTTACTTACTAACAAAGAAAATTTTGGTGGAAGATGCCAATCTTCCCAACTAAGACTATCAATTCCAATTAAATGCACAACTCTTCTGACCTAATTCCTCCTCTTCAAGTGGGTGCATTGAATTGTTTAACCATCAATGACACAAAACAGTTGAGCAGATTAAGTTTACCTAAGTCCCTCTAATTATACAAAAGATAAGACTAACTTTCCCTTTCAAGTTTCACAACTTTCTTAAATACACAACTACCAACAAATTGAGTCACTATTGATATTTTTTAAAATTAATTTTATTTTTTATTTCCACTTTCTTTAATAAAAAATATAATTATTATCTAAATTTAGTGAATTTTAAAAATTAAAAAATTTCTTTTATATAAATTGCTACAATGGGTCAAAAAGCTTTCTTCCATTTGAGGAAAACTAGTCAGGTCCTTTTGGTAATTTCGAATTGTGACTCTTCATTTAAAACCGATACGTTTCCCTCTCCTAGCTTCCAACTCATTCGATACCCAGAAGAGACACGCATACCAGATGGCAACACCGAAACTATCTCGAAAGTTCCCGCCGATAAAGGACTGCGGTGGCTCCGCCTACAAGTCTATCGCCGCAGACCTCGATGGCACACTTCTGGGGTCTAGCAGCTCCTTTCCCTACTTCATGCTGGTGGCCATCGAAGCCGGTAGCTTCCTGAGAGGACTCGTCTTGCTTCTCTCGCTGCCACTGGTGATCGTCTCCTACTTCTTTATCTCTGAAGCCATTGGGATCCAGATCCTTATCTTCGTCTCTTACGCTGGCCTCAAGGTCCGCGACATCGAGCTCGTCTCGCGAGCTGTTCTGCCCAGGTAATTGTTCGTCTAGCTGTTTCGTGGTAATTTATTAGGTTAAAACAAGCTTATGATTAACGACAACCAAATCTATCCGCGGCGGTGGCAGGTTTTATGCGGCGGATGTGAGATCGGACAGCTTCGATGTGTTTGACAGATGCAAGAGAAAGGTGGTGGTGACAGCGAATCCTACCATAATGGTCGAACCGTTTGTGAAGGATTTTCTAGGCGGAGACAAGGTTTTGGGAACGGAGATTGAAGTGAACCCAAAGACTAAGAGAGCCACAGGTTTTGTAAAAAAACCCGGCGTTTTGGTCGGAAAATGGAAGAGGTTGGCGATCTTGAAGGAGTTCGGAGATGAGTCTCCGGATCTTGGAATCGGAGACCGTGAGACCGATCATGACTTCATGTCGATTTGCAAGGTTTGCGTTCTGCTTTTCCCAGCTTATCAACAGTGAAACAGTAAAAGTAAAAACCGATGATGTAATTAAAATAGCAGGTGTAAGTAGATAGTGGTTGGTTAATGTTTTCAATTCTACGGGACCCACAGTCTTTAACTATCTCCAACTGTCTTCCGTATGCCACCTGGAAATTAGGTTGGTCAAATTTACATATTATTAATAACCCCTTAAATTTAAAAAATTATTGAAATATAAACATTTTAGTAAATAAATTAAATTATATATTTATAATTAAATTGAAAATTTAAATTAATTTTTTTATTTTTTTCTAATCATGAACAGGAGGGTTACATGGTGCAGCGCCGTACGCCCGCGGCTACACTACCTGTAGATCGTTTGAAGAGCCGCATCATCTTCCACGATGGACGGCTAGTAAAACGCCCGGACCCACTCAACGCTCTCATTACTTTTATATGGTTGCCATTTGGCTTCATCCTATCCCTACTTCGGGTATACTTCAACCTCCCGCTTCCGGAACGCATCGTACGGTACACATACGAGATGCTGGGCATCCACTTGGTGATACGCGGGAACCCACCTCCAGCTCCATCACGGGGGACCCCAGGAAACCTTTACGTGTGTAATCACCGTACAGCACTGGACCCCATCGTGATCGCCATAGCACTCGGACGCAAAGTATCGTGTGTTACATACAGCGTAAGCCGGCTCTCGAGATTTCTCTCTCCAATCCCAGCCATTGCTTTGACGCGTGATCGTGCGGCTGATGCTGCGAGAATCTCAGAGTTGCTCCAGAAGGGCGATCTAGTGGTGTGCCCAGAAGGGACCACGTGTCGCGAACCCTTCTTGCTAAGATTCAGCGCTTTGTTCGCAGAGATGAGCGATAGGATCGTGCCGGTGGCCGTCAATTGTAAGCAGAACATGTTTTATGGGACTACCGTACGAGGGGTCAAATTCTGGGACCCGTACTACTTCTTCATGAACCCGAGGCCAACGTACGAGATCACGTTCCTGGACAGGCTGCCGGAGGGAATGACGGTGAAAGCAGGAGGGAAGTCGGCGATCGAGGTGGCCAATTACGTGCAGAAAGTGCTCGGCGACACGTCGGGTTTCGAGTGTACTTCTTTGACGAGGAAGGACAAGTACATGTTGCTTGGAGGGAACGACGGGAAGGTTGAGTCCATGCACAATGGGAAGAAAGCTTAGAGATAACATGAAAAGAACATGTTTTTAGTACTTATGCTACTTTCAATTTCGATTTGGTCTTCTAATTCATTGTCGGAAGGAACAAATTCAGGTTGCAATGTCCCGTTTTTATTAGGTAAGTCCATAGTCACTTTCAAGGGTTAGAATTTTGAAGTAAGCTTATGGATGATAAGTGTCATTGATTATTGGCATGTCCGTATGGTTTCACTTTCAGGGGTTAGAATTTTGAAGTAAGCTTGTGGATGATAAGTATCATTGATTATTGGCATGTCCGTATGGTTAATGAACAAACCCTCTTATGTTCAATATCTAAATTATTATTGTTTTTTCGTTAACCAAAAAATAATGATTATTTTAAAAATTAAAAAGAATAATTTCAATAACAACCGAAAAAAAAATTCGCTCAAATGCGAAATTTGAGAAGATAAAAATTAGAGAGCCTTACTTCTAATTAAGTTTTTTTAACGAGGGTAATTATTCTTATTGGTTACCTTTAAATTTATAATAATTATGGATTTTCGTATTAAGAAGGTTAATTTTGTAAGTAAGTATATTAAAATGTTAAAAAAATTCTCTCTTATTAAAAAATATGATACTTAGTAGTAGTAAATACAATTTAGTTTGATTATGACAAAACTAATAAAATAGAATTTGAGACTAGTGTTTAAATTTTCTTATTGAACTTTTCTAAAAAATAATATCATTAGTACTTTTGATAAATCACTTAAACCCTATCTATTATTCAAGATCGTAACAAGGCTGGTTCACCTCGGTGCGACCCGAACCCGAAGTCAATAAATTAAGTCTATTTTATTGAAAAATCAATCCTTAGATCAAGCTACATAAGCTTGACCTAACTCGATGCTCAATTTTTATAAATACAACAATATTATTTTATCGAAAACAATGTCAGTTATTTTTTTTAATTTAAAAGAGCTTGGGTTCAAGAGTGACCTAACCAATCTCAATTTTGCACACCAAAATTCCTATATATTACTTAGAAGTTTAATATAGAAGAGATAGGATCTCCTGTTTGATTATGATATTCTTATCATATTTCATTAAATTTCATTAACACATTTATATAAATCATATTATTTTTAATCTCCTTCACATATTTATGTAAATTTTATATAAATGTATTTTATATAAATATGTGGTTAAAAATTAATAAAATAGAGTTAGAATAGAATAATTGGAACGGAGATTTGACGTGAGCTGAGAAAATGAAAGCAGCTTATCCTTGTAAAGAATGGAAAAGAATATGCGAACAATAGGAAATTTGCATACAATAAAAACAAATTAAAAAAACCCAAGACGCAACCTAAGTCGATTTTGTCCTAATCCGTAACAATGCCAATAGCTACTCTTCTTAACTCCGGTTCTAAGTTCTAACACGTTACGACCTTTTAGATTTATCAATTTACTTAAACACCCCCAACGACCATACACCCGTCTGCTTGCTACGTTCTCCTCCAAACCATATAAAACGCACCAGCATATGCTAAACGACATAATGGCAGTATAGGCATTAAGCGAGTCACCAATAACATCCAAATAGACATTCGTTATCCAATTATTGATCTGTCTCTTGCGGGATCGTTTCTCGTCGGTTCACCGTAGCAATCAATTTACAAGGTCGGAACCACCGACTCGGAGCCCCGGGAGAATCGTTGCATTTCGTCGACTGGTCCGATTTTTCCGGATGTTTGTTTTTTTGATATGTTTTTCCACTCTCTTATTCGAATGATTGTTTTAGCTTTGGTTTCTTGCCGCAGAGGATGGGGCGGAGAAGGTGGATGATTGTGGAAGTTATTGCGTTTTTGCTTGTCCTGTCTTGTGGGAGAGGTAAGTAATCTATCAAAGCGCAGCTTAGATTCCAAAGTTGAAGAGTGCTTTTGTCTTTGAATGTATTAATGCTACCTATGTGTAGTTTTGGAACCTTGGACTAGTGTCATTATTTACAAGTTTGTGTAGATTGTACTCTTGTTGTTTGTGTGTGTTGTACTCATGTTTGGTATGGTGGGAAATGAAACATGATTATGCGGTCTCGTGCAGAGCTAAATATTAAAGAAAAGTACAGGAACAAGCACAAAGATCATCTACCTGTTTACAATCATACTCTTGCCACAATTTTAGTGGAGTATGCTTCTGCGGTAAGTTGTAGGAAAAACGCTGAGGTAGATTCCTATTTGAATCATAGTGTGTTGTGCATTTTATTGTTCTTGAGAGCATAGGATTTCCCATTTGGAGTATGAAAGAAGCTTTATGCATGCAGGTGTACATTTCAGATTTAACTGAATTGTTTACTTGGAGTTGCTCGAGATGTGATGGTTTGACAAAGGTACGATTGTCCGTGTTTGGATTTGATTTTAATTAGGTTGCTGTTGTTAATTGAATGGTTCAATCTTTTGTGGATTGAAACAGGGGTTTGACATTACAGATCTGATTGTTGATGTCCAGCATTGCTTACAGGTGAATTCTTAGTACTATCACTGATGTATTGGTGGAATAGATCCCATTTTCTTTTCCGCTTGTGTGACGTATAATTATTTCTTGTAATATTCTTTCAATTCATTTTCATGGCTATTCACTTATAGGGATTTGTTGGGGTGGCAAAAGATCTTAATGCTATCGTTATTGCCTTCCGAGGAACTCAAGAACACAGGTAATGATCTGTTCTTTTGCTTCGTATTCGCTTCAAAACAGTGATTTGTGACTTGCGTCTTGGCATGTGAGAAAGTTAAGTTACTGGTATCGGTCCAAAGTACAGTAGGACACCCATGCTTAATTCTTGACTAAGATAAACTTGTGTGATTCCATATCCAGAAAGCCTGAACTACCAATTGGGGTTTCTTTGATGATCTGTTAACCCTTTTGATGCTCACTGCTCAAGTATACTATAGGTTCACTATATCCATTTCTGTTCTTGTGCCAGCTTTTGATATTCTGCGTAAGTGTGCAAATGGTTTATTGGATTTTAGCTTTATTTTTAAAGCATTCAATTTTGCAGCATTCAGAATTGGGTTGAAGACTTGTACTGGAAACAACTTGACCTAAATTATCCCGGCATGCCTGATGCCATGGTATGTATTGCATAAAAAGTTAATCTTAACACTGACCAAAGTGTATGACGGAGTTTATGGTTTCTCTTGCTCTGCAATTCATCTTGTATTCCATTTCTATAGGTGCACCATGGATTTTATTCTGCTTATCACAACACCACGGTGCGCCCTGCAGTTCTTAGTGCTATCAAAAGGGCAAAAGATTATTATGGAGAACTCGACATCATGGTGACAGGGCATTCAATGGGAGGGGCTATGGCTGCCTTTTGCGGGATTGATTTAGTCGTAAGACTGCTCAACCTTTCTTGACCAACATGATTAAGGACTGATACATATGCCGAATTCTTAGTCTTCTTTGTTTATATACGTTTGTTAAGCTTCACATAGAATGTTCGGCTATATGTGCCCATTATTCAAATATCGGTCTGAAGACATATCTGCTTATTCCAGGTGAATCATGAAGCAAACAATGTTCAGGTTATTACCTTTGGACAACCTCGTATAGGCAATGCAATATTTGCATCTTATTACAGTGAACTGGTTCCAAATGCAATCAGGGTTACCAATGATCATGACATTGTGCCTCATTTGCCTCCTTACTTTTTTCATTTTCCTCAAAAGACATATCACCACTTTCCGAGAGAGGTAAATTTCCTTTGCTAATTTGCTGCTAATGAATACTAGTTCCGTGATTTAATCCTTCTCATTCCTTTGCAGGTGTGGTTGTATAACATTGGACTCGGAAGTCTGGTTTACAAAGTTGAGAAGATATGTGACAGTTCCGGTGAAGACCCAAACTGTAGTAGGTAATCCTTCCTCTTTTCTGCGGTAGCATAAGACTGGCTGTAGTGGGAAGTCTAGTTTACAATTATTCTTTGCAGGTCCGTGCTAGGCGACAGCATTTCGGACCATTTAGTCTACTTGGGAGCTGAAATGATGGGAGAGACATGGAGATCTTGTGGAATTGTAATGAATTCTCGTATAAACGAATACGGCACAACAGATGTACAAGGAAATATTGTCTTCTCCAAACACCTGACCTCCCATGTTCTGAAATTAAACACAGAAGTTGGTGTTGGGAGCAACCAAGCTTAGAATCTGATACAGGCGGGACATGATTCATCCCTTGGAGTTAGTCACACGGCCGGCCAGAGAAGTTGTGGGTTTGTATTGTCCTTTTAGAGGATTTCTGGTTCAGGTTGAGGTTTATCTGATCAGCATTCTTGTGGTCCTGTTCGGTGGCAAATTGTACACATGTACGGAAACCTGTAAATCACCGACCTTGTAAGTGTAAAAAGCGAAACACATTAATGATTTAAAGAAGTTTCAGTGTCCAATGTTATCATTTATTGTTACTTATTACTTGGATTGCTAAACGTCTTTATTAAACGACTTGAGGCTTATTTTGTTACAGTAAAATATAACTTAACCTTTAACTATTCAAAGCGATCAAATTAACCCTATTATATTTTTAAAACGTTCAAAATATATCTTAAATGGATAAAAAATTTACGGATCAACTACTGTAAATGTCATATTGTAGGTATCGCTATCATATAATTAATTTTTTAAAATTAATTAAAGAGAGTTTTAGAAGAAGAATCTTGAAGTAATCGATAAAAGTTACAGTTAAAAGATTATAGGTTCGAATTATAAAAATAATTTCTTTGTAAAAATACAAGAGTAAAGTTTCGTACATCAGTAAATTCAAGTCTTATGCACTAGATACACTAATTTTTAAAGAGTGAGTTTTACAACCACATAATAATGAAGTTTATTGTTATACATTGCATACACTAGGTTTGACCTCTGTCACCTCTCACTTGGTAAGTAAGATTCACTATTATATATTTTTAATGCTAGATTTTATTAATCACATAATGAAATCTATTTTTTTAGGGTTAATTGTAAAAAAAAATTAAACTTTTGTCAAAATTTTAATTATAGTCCAAACTTTAAATCTGAACTTTAAAAAGTAATAATAAAATGTTAAAACTTTCAATTTTTTTCAATTATAACAAAAACATTAAAAAGTGACAACAAAATATTCAAACTTTAAATTTTCTTTAATTCTATCATGATATTGTCTGCTGTTCTCCCGATGTTCTTAATCATTTGTTTTCTATTTGTTCTTTTGATGCTGCAAATTATTCATACATTAATGCGTATTGTATTAGTTAGGTTGTCAGAACTGCGTAATCTGATTTAGGTAATTTTTAAACTTAACGAAAATATTAACATCGGGTTATAATTGAAAAAATTTGAAAGCTTGAGTATTTTATTACTATTTTTTGAAATTCGCGTTAGAATTGAAAAAAATTGAAAGTTTAGACATTTTATTACTATTTTTTAAAGTTTGGACTCTAATTAAAAATTTTGTAATTTGGACTCTAATTAAAAATTTGACAAAATTTTGAACTTTATTATGTAATTAACCCTTTTTTAAATAAAAAACAAGACTAACGTGACATTTAATTGATAAAAAGTTAAACTTGCTAAGTTTTTCATCCATTTACAATTTGTCATATATTATGTCATAAACGATAAGGTTCATAATACAATATTATGAGCCGACTTAATTTGGGCTTCATTAATGTAAGAGTCAACAAATAACTTTAATTGTTCGAGTTGTAAGATGAATTTAGTGTTAGAAGTTTCGATTCGATTGGATTTAAGCAGATCATATTTAATTGAATAAAATGATTTTCTTTTATTTAAATTTAATAAAATAATATTATTTTTCTCAATAATACTAATTAATTAAAATGATATAAGTTAAAAAAAAGACAAATCCAACCATAAACGAAATGGTTCCGATATGTTATTATTTTTAGTTAAAAGAGTTTTTCAAATAATTTTATCTATTTAAAAAAGTATAGTTAATAAATAAAATAATTTTATTCACTTTTAATATATCCTATAAGAGTGATCAAGTTAATAGGGTGAAAAATATAAAATAAAAAATCTTGCGTTCGAATCTTTTAATCATGCTCTCTTAATTAAGCCTGTCGTATAGAACTTATTTAGTCCGAAATATTTGGTTATTGAAAAAAATCAATATCATACTTTGTAGTTTGTACGAAGTTTGTTCTCCGACACGTCATACAAAAAGAAATGGATTAGACGCGCTGTCTATTCCACGTCATTGTCAAAACTTAAAACGCTGCGTACTATTTTTGTCTTGACTCTTGATAAGTAATTAAGTAAACAGTCATTTATCCCTTTCTTGCTTTCTCTTCCGGTGATCGGAGAACAACCTTTCTGCTCCTCGGGAGTAACGTCTCAGATTTTGCCTTCGTTCCCGGTAATACCCCAAAATTTAAATCTTAACACAAACGAAACGCCACCGTAAATTCCGATTTCATGCAGGGGTGTCACGGTCATTTCGTGCTTTCCTGTTCCGTCTATGGAAGAGGATATCGCCACTTGTCAAACGCTCGTCCCTCCTTCTCTTATTATATTAAGAACACTGAGCTGTTTCCACTTCTGAAGAATACAAAATACTGTATATTGCAGTAGTAACAGCGAAAGGAAAGAACTGAAAATGGTATAGACTATAGAGTAGCTCTGAGCTTCTTCAAATCTGTTTCACCTTACTCTGAAACAATGGCCTTCGGTGGTTTGCTATCGAACCGGAACTTCGGTTCCTTCATCGGCTCAGGTATGGTTTAGTGTGCCTCATTCTCTTTCTGCATCTCGCCTTGAAGTTCTCTGCATGTTTGGATTGCTTGCTCTAGAGTGAAGTTAGATTGTCTCTGGTTTAGCTTATCTTTGAAATTCTGAGAAAAGAGAAGTTCAATCGCGTGTGTTCTGGATTTTACTTGTTTGCTTCGCGTTGGCAGGTAAGGTTGGACAAAGAGAACCTGGTTGTTCACATCGCACAAGCGTTTTCAGTGTGCGATGTGTGGAAGGGAGTGGACTCTATCAAAAGTTACAGAGCCGAACGGCTACTTCAGGATTATCGTATTTACCGTCTTTTCAATCTTCAAAACTCTCAAGACTTTTTCGTTATTCCTATCCGTGTCCTGGTAATTTCTGGTCTAACGAAGGTCAATGCGGTCATCTTGACTGTCTGAAGTTGGAGAGAACTCGTGCGTCGGTGGAGGGGAATGTTCAAGAAACATCTGGTTGGACGGAGCATTTTCCGAAGCGTTGGGTCATTGTGTTGCTCTGTTTTACTGCGTTTTTGCTATGTAACATGGACCGTGTGAGTGCTCGTTTCTAGTTTTTTATTCTAACTAACTACCAATTCTGAGCTTCCAAAACTCATCTTTCATAAAATAAATGTTTATTTCAAAATTTTCATGTTATATTTTGTTTTCATAGCTCAGTCACATGCTAGCTTCAATTTTGTGCTGTAGGTGAATATGAGTATTGCAATACTTCCAATGTCTAAGGAGTTCAACTGGAACAGTGCAACTGTTGGGTTAATTCAATCATCATTTTTCTGGGGCTATCTACTGACTCAGGTATGATCTCAGATAGTCATGAATTTTGAGTTTCATCTAGGACTCAATGTTCAAACATAACTTGTTTTTACTGGCCTGTAGATTCTTGGGGGTATCTGGGCAGATAAACTTGGTGGAAAGCTGGTGCTGGGTTTAGGAGTTGTCTGGTGGTCAATTGCTACAGTTTTGACGCCTATTGCTGCTAGAATTGGACTTCCTTTCTTGCTTATGATGCGTGCTTTTATGGGGATTGGCGAGGTCATCTCTTCTGATGACTTTCAAGTTTTGATATGCTTTAAACTTTCCTTTGGTAGTATAAATGTGGCTTGTTCATGTATTAGTTTCATTTCGATAGGCTGTCATAACACTATGGAATGACAGTAGTATGAGCTTGGACATGTGAGATTCATTTATCTCATTCTCTTTTATATTGCTTCCTATCTTATTTTGTAGAATATTTTGGTTGATCTAGTGACTAACTTTATGTTATGATGGGATTTATATTGAATTACAACATTCATGCACTCAAAATGTGATACTTTTTCATGGAAAGTGAATTGAGTATTATCATCTTCAACTATGGTCCAATTTCCCTACAGGGTGTTGCCATGCCTGCCATGAATAATATCCTTTCCAAGTGGATTCCGGTTTCAGAGAGAAGCAGATCACTTGCCTTAGTTTACAGTGGAATGTACCTTGGTTCTGTTACTGGATTGGCTTTTTCTCCCATTCTAATACACAAATTTGGGTGGTCATCTGTATTCTACTCCTTTGGATCCCTTGGAACTATTTGGCTTGCATTGTGGCTGAGAAAGGTAATTCCTTTGTTTTTGATAGTTGTTTTTCATGGCAATAAATCTTGTAGTTGCTTTAACTACAAGATTTTGTAGGATAGTTTTGTTTGAGTGCATCTCATTCAATTCAGTTCTTGGGACAAATATATCTGAACTTATATATTGATAATGTTGAGGATCCGATGAAAGAAATTATCTGGTGCCTCAAAATGTTCGTTGCAGCAATTATTCATTTTATGTCTCATGAGAACCAAAAATTTAGTTTGAGAATGCACAAGATGTGGCATATTATTGACTTGTGAAAGATGGGTTCAAGTTATAAATTGTGAACAAAGAAACTCGAATGTGGTTTCTTGTATCATTGATTGGTTTACCCCAGGCACATAGCTCACCAAAGGAAGATCCAGAACTTAGTTCTAAGGAGAAAAATCTCATCTTGAGCGGTAAGGTGGCAAAAGAGCCTGTTTCAGTCATCCCTTGGAAGTTAATATTATCAAAAGCTCCTGTTTGGGCTCTCATTGTCTCTCACTTCTGCCACAATTGGGGAACTTTTATTCTTTTAACTTGGATGCCTACCTACTACAATCAGGTAATTGAGCTAATCCCACTGCTTTTATTTGATTTCAGTTAAGTTGACCACCAGAACTCTTTGTAATAATGTCTCTTCCAAGATCTACTTGTTTCTAGTTCAGTATTGGTCTCGTAGTCTTTGTTTCATGCTGCTGCCTTGCTGTGCAGTGGATGCTTGTAAATGGCGATGAATCTTCAATAGTCCACTTTGAATCATGTGATACAAATATTATAATATCAATTGGTTAACAATTTACTCTATGTCAGAGATTTACCACGTCAGATGTCGGCTATTTCTTTTATCTGTTGATGCTATTTGTTTCATGAAACAATGAGAGCATAACATATAGCATTGAACTTACTAAACATTAGGTTCATAACTTTTATGATCTGAATCATTGGAAGTATTAAAAATTTTAACTTCTTGCCCACTACGCCTTAGCAAATCTTAGACAACTTATCATTCTCACCTTAATTTTGTTATGGCTATGTTTTTACAAATATTAATGGAGGTTAAGTTGTTGTAGTTACGTAATTTTCATGATTGTTTTCTCAGGTGTTGGACTTTAATCTCACTGAATCTGGACTATTCTGTGTCTTGCCATGGTTGACCATGGCAATTTTTGCAAACATAGGAGGTTGGATTGCAGACACACTTGTGAGCAAAGGTCTTTCCATTACAACAGTTAGAAAGGCAAGGAGTTATTTCTTGTGTCTGTTTTGGTTGTCATCATCTTGTTGTTAAGCCAGATAATAGTTCTTCTAACTTCTATATTGTAGACAATGCAATCTATTGGATTTCTGGGCCCAGCCTTCTTTCTTACTCAGTTGAGCCGTGCTACAACTCCTGCTCAGGCTGTACTATGCATGGCTTGCAGTCAGGTTTGTTTGAATACGATATCAATTTCAGAGCCTAAATTGTTTGTTATTTTTCATTCAATAGTTTTTAATTAAATTTATTTCTGGTACAATCTTTTCCAAAATGTTTTTTACATTTAGTTTCAAAATCACCTGTTTTCAATCAAGCTATAGCATCTGCTTCTCATCGATGTGTTCTTCATTCACCTTTACGTGTAAGCTTTTTATAACAGTTCATTGGTAAACGGGAAATAGATTGGATTTTAAATACTTAATTAGACAGATAATGAAATTGAAAAACTCTGTATTTAGACCTTTTCAAGGAAGTCAAACTCAATTAAGTTGTCTGATGTAGAGTCAGCAAAAGTCTAATAAGCAATCAAAGATAATATGGTTAGAACGGTCCAGAAAGTTTCTGTTGGATAGTTATGTGATCTGGGAATTACTAGCTTGCCGTATCACGACATCAATACGGTCAGAGATGGTGCTAGTTGAATAACTAGCTAAATACTATGCCTACATCAAACCATTCGTTGGTGATATTGGGAAGAGAGTTTAAATGGTCGGTATTTAATGATTTCCAGTTATTAACATTGTTAAATAAAGAGAGATTATATTATTATTGATGATACTGATGCTTGTTAATATCCCTATTATTTGTTGAGAAAAAGAAAGAGTTGTTTATGGTGAAAAGCTGTTTGAACTTACCTTTGGTATGCTTGAATTGCTGCAGGGATCAGATGCGTTCTCTCAGTCTGGGCTTTATTCCAACCATCAAGATATTGGCCCACGTTATGCTGTAAGTTATTGCTATCTTAATTGTGCAAATGATGTTTGAATTGCTAACGATGTGTGTGTATATATATATATATAATGCAAATGATCTTTGAAATGCTAACGATGTGTGTATATATATATATATATATGACATCTTCTAAAACACCACCAACAACAAAGACTAACCGAGAGTTCTATTAAAATGGGGGGTCTACAGTAATCTGATATTACACAGCCTTAAATGGTAGAGAGTTTGTTTCCAAATATATGACATCTTATTCTGTCGTAAATTCGTACATATTTCCTTGTCAAACAATGTGATTTGTCGCATAATTTTGCATGATCGCTTGTCATTTGGTGACCCATCAATTGATTTGACCAATATCCTAATTTTTTTAACATAAACTCACTATATCAATAATCACCAATATTATAATTGTACAATAAATTTTATTTAATAATAATAACTACTTAAAAGTCACACAATTGTCGAACTATTTAGTTGATCCTAAATTTTAATGTAATCTAATAGATTTCAAATGCCAGGGAGTTTTGTTAGGACTTTCAAACACTGCGGGAGTGCTTGCTGGTGTACTTGGTACTGCTGCAACTGGATACATTCTCCAAAAGGGTAAGCCGTTGGGATTGATGGAGACTTGCTGTTTTACCCGGTCCTTGGATTTTCTTACTCCACTCACTTGATTGTGGACCCTTTTACTTACTGTTTTCTTTTTAGGTTCTTGGGATGATGTGTTTAAGGTTGCTGTGGCTCTGTACATCATCGGGACATTGGTGTGGAACTTGTTTGCTACAGGGGAGAGAATTCTGGAGTAGAACTATATAAGTGAGTGAAGACGAAACCTACAAGCAAAAGTTTCTATATAATATAGGCAACATCCAAGGCTATCGAAGCGTGATTAACAGATGCAGCAGTGTCGACATAAGGTGTATACTTGCTGAACAGTCTACAAGGATAAAAATCCTGGTAATGAGTTAAAATGTTCCTTTCTTTCCTTTCAGTAATCAAATAAAGAAAGTGTCCTCATAGCATTTGCATGTCTTTGCACCCGTACGGCATTCAATATCAATGCTAGCCCTTTTAAGGCAACTCAGTGAGTACTCAAAAGCCTCACAAAAGCTGTTGCAAGTTCTACCTACATAAAAAAAAACTTGAAAGGACCCATAGTGCATTTGAATGTCTAATAGAAATGGCATTGGATCAGACCATCAACAAATTAGATGAAATGAAATCGTACTTAGCTTTGGCCTAAGTTGATTTCTTTTCGTGACTTGAACCGTGGCTTGATCGAGTTTAGGCAATTTAAAACTCGGATCAACTCATGACCAAAAAGCAGAGTTTGTGCTTGTGAAAAATAATGGAATAATTAGGAATAAAGATTAAAAAAACAGGATTCAAAATATTTTGATGATGATGTTCTGTTTGAACTGCTTGGAGTCAGTTGGGTTCCAACATCTTAGTAAATTTGTCTTATATTCCTTGCCTTTTACCATTTCCATAAAGAATCACACTCAGACTCCCGAGTAGCTCATATCTTTTGGTATCTACTGAATGGTACAACTTTTCCTATAAGTGGACTAGTGTCCTAGTACACAAGGGAAAGTGTCTACCTTACCCTGCTAGAGAATCTTGTTCTTTTAACGTCAGAATAAACCGTCTATCTATCATTGAACTACAGAGTTGGTAGCCATCACATGATCCTCTGACTCAAATATCCTATTTCAACCCTGTTTCTGTCTTAAAAGGATTTACACATAAAGCATCGTTTTTGGGGCAAGAAGAGGGATGAAATTGGATAATTGGTATAGAGGATCTGAACCCATCCACATTACCTACCTTTCCAAGTTCACTTAAAACCCACATAGCCATTGCCAAATTGGAGCACATATCTTTTGTTCCAGTAAATCAGTTCTTACCCGAACAGATGATCTGATCTGGCAAGTTGGATAGTATAGAAGAAGAACATAGGCAAAAGGTAAAACACAAATATAGGCATTATTTATACTTCAATATGAGCATTATTTCTGCAGAAGCTGTTACAACCAATAGAAACAAATGAGACATAATATAGACAAACGGAGTTTAGAAGGAAAAAAAAAAAAGAGAAGAATTTATGAAAACTTTTGAATAATTTCACCAAAAATTAAGAAAGCTTATAGTATTCTGCCTGTATATATTAAAAGTCAATGAGCTATGTCTTGAAAGCCCAAGTAGGGCCCAATTGGCCCACAACCACTCACCTTTGCCCTCTCCTCTTCCCAAGTATGTAGCATCTTCAAGTCTCACATGGATTCAGTCCCACATTCCTTAAATAACACTCACCAACATCCAAACAAGACCTTAATGTCAACCCCACCTACCCCTTCACTCTAACGCCGTTACTTCTTCCGTTAACTCCTTGCAAATCCTTCTTCATTCTTGCCACCGTACCCTCCAAATCTCTGTTGTGCACGTTAACCTTCAGCCCGTATTTCATGAACAATGTTAGTGACATCTTCTGCTCCACCTTGTGTCCCTGAGCCACCGTGAGACGGTGGCGTAGTAATAGTGCCGAGGCCACCGACTTCATTTGTAGGTAGGCCAAGTCCTTACCTAAGCAAATCCTCGGGCCTGCATTGAATGCCACGAACTTGTAAGAGTCGTGTGTTATGAACTTCTTGCCGTCAGATGACAACCACCTCTCCGGTCTATAGTCCATGCAATCATCACCCCACGTAGATTTCATCCTCCCCGTTGAGTATATCGAATACGTCACCGACGACCCCGCCGGAACGAATGTTCCGTCGGGCAAGACGTCGTCGGAGACAACGTGCTTGGAGTCCTCAGGCACGGAAGGGTACAGCCTCAGGGTTTCTGATAATGCTGCTTTGAGATAGATCAAACGGTCGAGTTCTTCAAACACCAAAGGCTCGTCGAGCCATTCGGACAGGTCTTCACCGCGTGTCTCGATCAGGGTGGTGCATATTTCGTTTAAGATTTTGTCTTCCACCGAAGGGTTTTGGGTAAGCAACCAAAAGAACCAGCAGAGAGCGACGGAGGAGGTGTCACGTCCGGCGAGGATGAAGTTGAGTGCTACTTGTTGGAGGAAGGTGTCGGAGTAGGATTCTTTCTTCTTCATGAATCTGGAGAGCAAATCGTCATTTGGGTTTCCGTCTTTTTCAAGGTTTGAGAGCTCTAGCTTCCTTGCATTGATAACCTCCGTCAAGTAGTTGTCGAGCTGAATCAAGCTCCGGCTTAAACTGACCTCCATGCCCAACCTCAGCCACTTCCTGAACTTCCAAAAAACCTCAGGCAAAATGAATCTCTGAAGAGAGGCTTCGGTAGCTCTGTCAAAAGCCGAAGCGAAGCTGTTCTCCGGCAGCCCGACGGCGCATGTCTGTGGGTCCTTACCAAAGGCCAAGCCGCATATGTTGTCGAAAGTGAGCCGAAGCAACACGTCCTGAAGATCAACCGGCTTGGCATTGGCCTGAGCCGATTCAAGAATTGGGCAAAACCTCAATTTAATGGCTCGGCTCACCCAACGAGCCATGGCTTGGCGAAGAGTCCTGGTGGTGAATTCAAGTGCGGCGGTCTTACGTTGGAACAGCCACGTGTCGCCATCGGAGTTGAAGATGCCTTGGCCGAGTAGATCATGAAACACTCCTTGCCATGTGGGGCCCTTGGGGTAATTATCGAATCGGGTCTTCAAGATGTGCTCTAGATTTCTCGGGTCGCACGTGACCGTCACGAGTCCTTGTTTCCTGGCCAGAAACGGAATCGCACAGATGCAAGTTTGGTACGTGCCGCCGCAGGCGCGTAGATTATCACAGATCCAGTCGTGCATGCGATCGCAGTTCACGATCAATCCAGGCAGACTGCCCAATAAAGGCCAGGCACGTGGACCTTTCAACGACCGTGAGATGAAAATAAACCATAGTAGATACACCGTAACCGCCGATAGAAGCAGCAAGGCCGTCGATATATGCATAGTTGCAATGCAGAAGAAGAAAAGACACTTTATGTGTTGATGGGTACTCTGTGACTTACCTCAAAAATGGAGCTTGAAATGCAAAAAGACTTCAATCTAAGCGAAACCCAGATTGCCCTCTTCTCCAAAGATCATTTCTTTGGGTTTTAATAGCTAAAACAGAGCATTCTTCATGGGAGCAACAATGGTGGAAAGGAGGAGTGAAGTGTATGTGAAATGTGAAGAGAGTAAGTGGTTAGTACAAAAATGGAGAGAGGGGATTTATAGGTGAAATGTAATGGAAGCAATTATTATGGCCAGACTGTTATGTTGAAATAGGACCATCTCTGCCCCTGCTTCTTTCTCTTTCTCTAAGAATGAGATGTAGCACTATAAATGCACTGAGAGGTCGTTGAGACTTTGAAGGCTAGACCTTTGCTGTTTTTTGTTTTCCCTGCACAAACCATCATTAGAAAAAACCATTTTCAGATTAAAGAATGGATCAAGAGTTAATACTTTCTATCTCTTATCTCTCTTTCTACTTCCCTGCATGTGTGTGCACCTAAATTTGTAGGCAAAGGGAGGCTCTTAAATTCAAGCATTGAATGAAGAGAACTTAATGAGATTAGTTGAGGAGCTAAGACAGCAGCAAGATATAACAAAACAGAGCATAAAAAGAGGAAAACATGGGGTCACAAAGACTAAAACAGAGAGTCTGTTCTCAAGTATTTAAGGATCATTTGGCTTATTGTTTCATTAATATGCATCAGAAACTTAGTTATAAGACAATGAATCTTTTCTTATTTTTTGCATCATTAAATGAAAATTGGTCTTTTGGGCAATCTAGTTAAGGTTCGGTGAGCAACCCTACAACATTTCGATATGGGATTCATTATTTTTCACTGCTCTTACTCGTCTTTTATCTTTTTCCCACCCAGAAAATGAGAAAATGCACATATAATAGATATGAGCAGAAATTCCAGTGGTTCTATCACACAACCTTCATCATTGATGATTCATATGATAAAAAAATGTGTGCCTGCTCACTGACTCTGGTGTAGACACAAAGTCAAATCTACCTTACAAGTTCCTCACCTGAACCCTAAAAACAGGTGGCCTTACCAGTCTGCAACTCTGCATGTCAACTCCAAATTTTGATCTCTGAATATTCCTCTTTAATCATTCATGTTTTACCATTTCTTCTTGAGATAGAATATCCATTATGGTAATCTTTTGTCCATTTTCACTTTGACAATGTAATGTATGGAAATGGAAATCAAAAGCATAGCGGCCTAAGTCATCATAAATAAACATACATTAAAGAGCTGTTTACCTATCTTTCTATTTTTGATGAACCTTTCATGTAGCTGAATTACTTGAGATAGAGCACATAAACAGAGGATTCTAAAGGGGGGGCAAATATACCTATCAAAATGGTACAATAGTACCCTATATCTGAATTGAGTTAAATTTATGACAGTTTTAGTATATGAATCATAAATTTAGCGTATATCATATCACAATTGAATATTAATTTAATAATGTTAGAGTGTAACGACTACTAGTCTAGTATCGTTCGAGTGTAACGTAATACTAAAAATTACGAAAAAAATTAAACTTTTTTGTGTAATGTTAATATACAAATCACATCTTTAGTTTATGTAAAAAAGTTTAAGCAATGCTTGCCATTAGAATATATTATTGAGTATTTGAATTGAATATTATAATTAAACTAGGTAATATACAAATTATCATATGTATCTAAAAGTATACTCATTATTAAAAAAAATAACAACTAAAAAATTCATTTTCTATTAATTTTGCTGACAGTTGGAGACACTCAAAGAGTAAACTAGTTGATGATTTTATAATTGCATCATAATATGTTGGTTGGGAAGTTAATATCAAACTCAAACATATGTCTAAAGCAGCTTGAATATTATTTTCTTGCCCTTTGCATGAAGCAATTGATGGTTGGATACCACCTTCATAGCCCACAGGTTCTGAGGCAGACATGGAAGCCTTTTGGAGGTTTGACTTTGTGTGTTTATGATCGAATAGATTAAGAACTCCTAGAGATTGGTACATTCGAAGTTGTCTCTTTCCTTGCCATCCAAATAAATAGTATGAATCAGCGATCATGGACGTTAGACGTACGTAGAATTCTCAACCATAAACTATAGAACTCCTAGAGATTGGTACACTCGAAGTTGACTCTTTCCTTGCCAACCAAATAAATATGAATCAACGATCATGGACATTAGACGTAGAAGTCTCAACCATAAACTACAACTTTCATTTCCACAATAAGTTTGCTATAGCATAAAAATCAGGAGTTCTGTGGCATTCCCAAGAGATTCTGTTCCTATATTAAGCATTAACTAAAGAGTTATGACTGGTTTCCAAAGTCGTGTTTTCCAAAGAATTAGAACCATCAAACCAACGTACCATGAGCATCTTACTGGTCACGGGTTTGAAAAACAGGTAATTTAGGTGGACAGCTTAATTGGATATGACCTGTAGTGGCTAATTTAGGTGGACGTTGGCTATGATTTAAACCACCATGACTCCTGCAAAAGTAACTTGTCTTTTTTATTTAACGATAACTAATGAAATGGAATATAATAGAATGAAATAGAAAATAATGACTTATAATATAATGAAATATAATATAGTGAAAAGCTGTTTAGAAAGAATGAAAAGGTTTATAATATAATGTAATGAGATATTATTTGAATGATAAATTAAATGAAATAGAATGTAAAATAAATGATTATTATACATTATATAATATTCTCATAGAATTTAGAACTGAAAATACTCAAACACTCAATGCTATAGTTTTAAAATAGCAAAAACCTGTGACTTACTGACAAACAATTAAAGTCACGTTTGTGTTTTGAAAAATAAAATTTTAATATATTTCTATTTTTTATTAATAAAAAAGTTATTATTTT
>JANIPM010000004.1:4658184-4682092 GCA_027478405.1 Erythroxylum cassinoides
AATAGACAGATTGACTAGCTAGCTATTTACATAATAATTACAAATATATGTAACGACTATATACAAAAGTAGTGATTACAAACAAATAATGACTATACTAACACTTTCAAATTGTCTGAGCCCCATGCTAAGCATCCTCTTGAGTAATTCATACAGATGTGTGGGGTCCTTCTTCAATTAACTCAATAAATGACTACAGATATTATATTCACTTCTTAGATGATTTTAGTATGTATACTTGGATTTTTCCCTTGAAAAGCAAAAGAGAAGTGGCCCATATATTTTTTCACTTCAAAAATTTGGTTGAGAACCAATTTGACTGAAAAATAAAAAAGGTTCAGTGCGATGGAGGGGGAGAGTTCAGAGCTCTTGCAAATTCAAATACTATGATCGAATTTCAAATAATGTGTCTGTATACCTCGACCCATAATGGAAGAGCTGAGAGGAAACATAGTCATATTGTGGAACTTGGCTTCGCTTATTGGCACAAGCTAAGATGCCTCTTGTTTATTAGTGGGAAGCATTCAATACTGTTGTCTTTATAATAAATTGCTTACCAACTACTATTTTGCAGGATGATTCACCATTCTACACTCTCTTCTATAAGACACCCGACTATCAAATGTTGAAGCCCTTCGGGTGTGCTTGTTATCCATACCTAAATCCATTCAACAAACACAGACTTCAGTTTCATACCGCCAAGTGCGTTTTTCTTGGTTATGGAGGTTCTTATAAAGGATATAAATGTCTAGGACCCACTAGAAAAATCTATGTCTCTCAGTATGTCATATTTAATGAAAATTGAGTTTCCATTTGGGCATGGCTTTCTTAACACTGAATAAGAACCAGTCACACAAGTTGAGCCAACGTTTCTGTTCTCACTATCTAATCAACAAGCATTGGCACAATCAGAAGAACTTGTCCAGTGTTCTATTATCCCTCAACACTCCACTACAAACACAATGAACTCGGTGTCATTTAGTAATAGCCAAGCTCACTCAAATAGAGAGACATCCGTTGAACTCATCTCCTTAACTGGGGAAATAAATGAAGATGTTGAAACTTGGTTCTGCCTGATTCTGGCTGAACTGTGCGTTGCCGTTTAGATCCATGAGTTGGCTGCTTTCTGCTGTGATTCCGACGGTGAGATCCCTGCAAAACAAAGAAGGCACATCTGGGGTTATGTCCTGATTAGCCCCTCCGACAATCAAGTTAGGTTTCTGGTGAAGGTAGGGTTGCCGTAAAGCCAAGATAGCTAGGTTATGAGTTGCGTACCTTCGTTATGATAGAATAATACCTTATATAGTGCATGTGCTAGGTTTATGAGTTCACGTCTGCATGGGAATCTCTCGCATGCGAACAGGCTGAGGAGAGCGTGGATTGGACCTGGGCTTGACATAGCCATTAGGTATGAGACCGATCTTTGAAAGATGGACCGATCGACCCATAAGACATTTTGACTGGGCTCGGGCCCTGCTCGACCGACCCGACCAAAACTGAATAAGAAGACACAATTGCACGTCATCATATAATAACGAGGAGCAAAATTGGGATATTCAAGCCCAAGGTCCCGTTTATTGGAGTAGCATTGAGGAATGAACATTATGAATCAAATTCAACGAATGAAGGACTACAATCAACTCAATGGAAAAGGGCAATGCAGGATGGGTATCATGCATTGATTCACAACAAAACATGGACATTAGTTCCATTCCTTGGGCAGAAAAATGTAGCAGGCTGTTTATGGAAATTAGATTTTTAGTACATGATTTTGGAATAATTGCATGCACTGATAAATAAAATGAACGAAATTGAATGTTTATACAATATTATGAAGATAAAGAAAAGCAATTCGAGGAGAGAGAAAGAAAGAGAAGGAATAAGGAATTATTGGTGGAATTGAAGTTGAAGGAAGCTTAATTTGAAGAATTAGATATCAATTTGGTAAGTGTTCATATATTTATATTTTCCCTAAAAATTGTGTATTATGGAATTTAGGGTTCTTAAGATAAAATTGGGAGTTTATAAAATTGTTGTTAAAAATATTTAATTAGATGCTAAATGAAGTAGTATATGTGATTAATTAATATTTTGGACTTATAATTTGTATTTTTCCCAATTGACATACATTATGTTTAAATTGAGAAACTTTATATACATATTATTTTTGACTGATTGGTGAGATGGATCTGTCTTGAATGTTGTATTAATTAAATTAAAACCAATAATGAAAGAAAAAATGACATTAAAGAATGTCATTACTTTGCTCCAATAAGGAATAGCTTGAATTGATTATTATAAGCTTTTATTATAAAATTTTAATATAATTTAATTAGATTCGGCCCCGATAAAATAGATAAGAATTGGAGGACTATGATAAAGTTGACATGTCAATTAGGGCATTAGCAGTACTGTCATAATATATGTTACCGGACTGTATGGCTCCGAGAGCTCAATCTTGATATGTAAATAATAAAAAGAAGAGAAAAGATTGAATGATTCCGAGTATATATATATATATGACTAATGATTAAGTAATTTCAAATGAAAAGAGTAATTGATTGTAAATTAAATTGAACAACTTATTCATCAATGTGTAATTATATATGAATTATTAAAATAGAAATATGCTTGTATTTGATAACTTAGTTTTAAATGCTTATTTATTCTTAGAAATAAATGAAGATATTTATATTTTAAAAAATATATTATATATTATGCATGTTATGGTTGAATGAATTGAATTGAATGAGAAATGAAATTGTTTAAACGCCAATAAGCCTTTACACAATGATGAATAAGTTGTATAGTTTAATTTAATCAATTAATATTTTCAGTTGAAGTTACTTAATCATTAGTCATGTTATACATATATATATATGTATATGTATATATATATATATAATGCATGTTATGATTGAATGAATTGAATTGAACAAGAAATGAAATTGCTTGAACACCACTAAGCTTTTACACAATGATGAATAAGTTGTACAATTTAATTTACAATTAATTACTATTTTCATATGATGTTACTTAATCATTAGTATATATGTATGTATACTTTTCAAGAAAATGACGCAAGAATCTGCATTGAATAAATAACTTGCTATATCGAAATATTAGCTGAAAAATTTTAGGCAAATTCCTATATCACCCAGTAAGAATGCGGAGAAGATTGAACGTGGACTGATCTTATTACCATTCAATCCAAGACAACGTTGGTATCTTGTATTGAACAACCCGCTTATGAAAGCAAGCGAAAGCAACCTTTGGTACTGAAGTACTTAAGGTTTGGAAGCCTTGCAACTATGATAGAAAGCTGTTGGGTTTTTGCCAAAGCCTTCGCCTTGATTTTGAATCAAAGTATATATATATATATAGAATGAAAATAGTTATTGATTGTAAATTAAATAGCTCAAGTGGTTAGAGGCGTGAGTTTTGCACCCAACAAAACTCTGAGGTCACAGGTTCGAGCGACGAGATCCGCGTAAATAACCTAACCAAAGGGGACAAAACCTCAATAGTATGGGCCCACCTAAACCATGCATATTAGTCAAAGTTTGTTGGTATGCAGGCGTTTGTTTAAGTGCCTCTGCATTATCAAGTAAAAATGATTGTACTACGCCTATGGTTTTATAGGTAACGAAGTTCCATAATAATTCTTTATTTTCTAATTCTGCAAAGGTTTTTCTATTTGTAGTAAAAGTTGTATTTTATTTGTCCATTCAATGAGTAATTGTTCTGGTTGTACTACACAATCTAGATTTAAAATTCCATCGGGACCTAAGGAAATATATTTGAGAGTATATTCAATAGGATATTTGCGTACTTTGGAGCTTGTTTGATAATATCCATGTTGATTCAACATTTCTTCTGATCGCCATTGATATCCATCTTGTTGATCTTTTTTTGCATTTATCTTCACGTACATGTTCTCTTTTTACATGAGTTATGCCTGCTTGTTGTTCTCTACTTATATATATATATATGAAAATAGTTATTGATTGTAAATTAAATTGTACAACTTATTTATCACTGTGTAATTAAATATGAATTATTAAAATAGATACATACTTGTATTTCATAACTTGGTTTTAAATGCCTATTTATGCTTATAAATAAATGAAGATATTTATATTTTTAAAAATATATTATATATTATGCATGTTATGGTTGAATGAATTGAATTGAATGAAAAATGAAATTGCTTGAACACCACTAAGCCTATAACTTAGCGTGTGGATTTTATTTCCGCGGGTAGGTTTTGAAAAGAACTAGAAGAAAGCTGTGGTGGATCTACTACAAGATAATAGTTACATAGAGGATCTCGAAAAATTTTGAGGTGGATATACTACAACTTTTTATTTTGATTTTAGTTATGACATGTACACATAAAGAAGTGAAGGATATGGTAGGATTTTATTGTGAATTATATATGAATACATGAAAATTATGTATAAAATCTAGTTTAGATTTGTTAAAATGTATTGGAAGATGGGTAAATTATTTTGTCAAAGAGTTAGACGTGGAGATGGATAATTGAATAATATGCATGAAAAGTGTATTGAAGTTTTTTGAAGGAGGTTGTAAGTAACTATAGAGGAATCTTTGTAGAATTTTTTATATGGTGAATAGTAATTACTGGAATAATGAGGTGTTAAATAGAGAATGTTGTAGTTCGCAATGTTAGGTATGTAAGAATATGGTAACACTCGATATGCTGATTCCATTGTTGGGTATGGGTGTTATGATAAAAATGGCAGAGCAACGGAGAAGAAGGACGAGCAAGCATTCACGCAAGGTTGAGAGCTCCTAGAGGTTCTATCATCCTTTCAAGGCTGGTTGAATGAAAGAGTCATTCCAAGGAGTGTTTGGGTTGATAGGGAACCACTACCCACCTATCTTAAGCTAGTTCAAGGTTGGTGGGAGGATTTTTTTAGGCCTTGAAAGGGCTAGTTTGGGGCTTGAAATTGGAGCACTAATTTTTTAGGCCTTGAAAGGGCTAGTTTGGGGCTTAAAATTGGAGCACTTTAATGAGTTTTCCTAATCCTTTATTATCCTTATTTATGATTTTCCAAGCTTTAGTTATGATTAATTGTTAAAATTTCATTTTAGACATGTTGTTTTGAGTATTTAAGATATTATTTTTTAGATTAATTTAAGTTATTATAAGATGATTTAATACTATCAATTGCTAGAATTCTTGTTTTTTATGATTCATGTTGTTATTTGGTTAGAGACTTACTTGATTTTTTGAATGTGATAAGTTAAATTAGTGATTCATTTGGAGCTGTATGGACTTGAATTTTGACACTCACTCTGACAAAATTCAGCTGTTGAAACATGAACTTAGTAAGTTGGTGAATAGTGTTGGGGATTGGGATTTAAAGTTGGAGAAGAAGTCTAAGGTATACTCCGCAAAGTGACACAAAAATCTCATAGGCAAATTCATTTGCTAGCATTTTAGGTTTGAAAGGATCTTTCTAAATATATCCTCTTGTTAAAATATACCAAATTTCAATGGAATTAATGAATTTATTGTCTGTACTCTCTCTCCCTCTCTCTCATTTTTAATTGTAATTCCTCCTAATTTAGAATCTATTATTTGTATTAGGATTAATTACGAAAAAAGCCCAAATTTTGCCAATTTTTCAATTATAATTCAAACTTTAAAAAGTAGCAATAAAATGTCTAAATTTTTCATTTTTTCAAATTTAACCCAAACTTTAAAAAGTGGCAATAAAATACTCCAACCTTCAATTTTCTTTAATTATAGCCCTGCGTTATCTATTGTTTTCCTGACGCTCTCAGCCATTTGTTTTCTGTTTGTTTTTTTTATACTCCAAATTACTCTTGCATTATAGCATATTGCATCAATAAGCTTTTCATTTTCAGTTCATTCTCGTAATGCCCTTAGTGTGAGGGCATTGAGGTTGCGTAATATGAAAATCAAATGGTGAAAGCATCGAGATAACAAGTTGAAAACAAAAAGAAACTGAAATTAAAGCGTAAGATCATCTAGGTTGTGTAATTTGATTTAAGTCATTTTTAAACAATGATGTTGTTTTAATTATATGATTAAATGACGTCATTTCATTAATTTTCATTTGTTGTCTTAAATTTGGCTGACATGTATTAATAGTTAAGGATTCTGAAACACATGACAAGTCACGTCAACAAACTTAACAGAAATATTAACGTCAGGTTATAATTGAAAAAATTGAAGTTTAAGCATTTTATTGTTACTTTTTAAAGTTTGGGCTATAATTGAAAAAAATTGAAAGTTTGAATATTTTATTGCTACTTTTTAAAGTTCGGGTTATAATTGAAAATTTGACAAAATTTTGAGTTTTTTTGGTAATTAACCCTTTATTTTATTATGAAATGTTTTAATTTGTTTAGTAAATTTCATTAGATATTCATTAACGGGAATTAATGCCATAAATATGAATAAACAAATAAAAGGTATATATAATAATTTGAAAATATAAATATTAAAATAAAAAAAATATCAAATAATACATTTTATAACGAAGAAGGTCATAGTTTCTCTTTAATTTTATATAGTGTACTTGTAAGCATTATGCCACTTAAATTATATTATAATAAAAAAGAATTAAATAAAGTGCAAAAATTTTAAGGGTATCTTATTAATTTTGTTAGAAAATGTCCATATATTAAAGACCTTAAAATTTTTATAATATTCTTATTTTCTAATAAAAATATAAAGTAATTTAACCTTACCCAAAGTTAATAGGATTAGGAAGTTATGATAGGTTATAAAGGAATAGCTCGGATTGTTGTCACATTGTACAAGATGCTCCACTTTACAAGAGTTGAAGGAAGAGTCATCAATTGTACACAACCTTTTATTTATATTTTACGAAGAAGTTAATTCTGTAACTCAAATTTGTGATTTTCGGGTCACAAATGAACGACTTTACTAATTACTCTAAGGCCTTATTTAAATTATAACAATCCAAAAAGTATTGATTGTATAAATTATTGATTTTAAAAAGATTATTAATTAAATTTATTTAAAATTTAAAATAACAATAAATTAATTAAGTCAAAATTTGAGGTTAAAATTTAATAATGTTTTAAAATTAAAAATTTTATTAAATTTTAATTGAATAAATTTGAAATTTTTTATATTATCTATAAAAAGAAATTCTAAGAAATTGCTTTCAAACTATTTTATCTTTTTCAAAAATTGGCAATATACTTATCCTCTATATTGGGCAAAACTTTTGATGAGATCGATATATTTTTTTTCTCTCTATAAGTTTCGTCTCCAGGGCTTGAGGTGCAAGAAAGGACTCGGACGGTAATTAAACGGGACAGCAGGGTCAAATTCTCACATGGACCCCACGTAACGACGCAGTGAACATAAAACGACAGGACCCTACATTTATTGATTTCATGTCACCAACCCCGTTGGGTAAATAGTAAATACATTAAAGAATAGATCAAATCCCAAAAACAAATCCTAGGGTTTGACTTTACTTTGGGGAATTTCCATGATCAAAAAAGTCGCGTGAAACTCACAGGGGCTGTGGGAAGCTCTCTGTCTCTGTCTGTTTCACTCTCGCTTTCACTCTGCGTGGATCAACCTGCGTTAGCCGTAAAAATCGTATCTTTTTTAATTTCTGGGTTATTTTTTTGGGGAATTGTGGGAGGATGAGATAATGGACAAAATAAAATCAAAAGCCTAGAGAGAGAAGATGGGTATATATAGATATATATAGAGAGAGAGTGTGTGTGTGTAAAGCTGTGAGCTTGGTTGGTTTGGACGTTGGGGATCGGAGGGTAAAATAGGGGTTTTGTCGATATTTTGGAGGCACTTTTGGCCTTTTCATCTGTATCTTCTCCATTTCAAGGCTTTGATCCTTTTTTTTTTTTACCCTTTTCTTGGAATTTGGGTTTTTTTCCCCCCTTTTTCTTGTGTTAAATTTGCATGCAATCTGGTGGTGGTGGGCCCAGCCGGGTAGGGCCGGCCGGCCGGGCAGCGTCGACGTCGGCAGCTGCGTCGCCGTCATCGTCGTCCTCCGCCGTATCGACACCGCAGTTAGGTTTTGATTCAGTACAACTACAGCAGCAGCAGCCGCAGCAACAACAGCAATTAGGGGCTAGGCAGGTAAATTTTGGCTGGTTTGGCATTCGGAGGTTTTACAGATTTATGGCATTTTTGTAATCAAGGAGAAGTGTAATGTGTGATTAGTAGGAAGTGATTAGTGAATTCGGCAATTAATGCGAGTGATTTCTTGGGTTATTTTGTATAGAATATTGTATGATCTTGAAAATGCTTTTGGCGTTCCGGGTGGTGCAAACTAGGCATAGTTGTAATATGGGAATTTGGTAAGAGATGTGTTAGTTGTAATTGGGATTCAGCATACTTCGCTTCACTTTACTGATGAGAGAAAGCTTTAATTGTGTGGCAACCATGTGGGGTCTGCTTGGAAAATTCCCATTCCTCAACTGCGGCTGAATTTTCATGTTTTATTTTCTTTTAATTATATTGGGGTGAATCTTGGGTTATCCATATTTGTCAAAATTATGACTGTTTTTGTTTGTTTCCTATGTGCTTGTATTTTTCTGACTTCCGTTAGCTAACTTATTTTGTTAACTCCTTTTTGTCTTTCTCACTCCCGCTCTTTCTCTCTGGGCAGCAATTTGGGGCTTTAAATGAATTCTATACCCTTTGTAAAACGGAGCTTACACAAATCGGATACCTTCACTTTGTTTCTTTTCTTTCATGAAGATTCTGAGCCATGAACATAGTTTAGGGCTTAGCTGGTTGGTTAAATATGTTCTCTGAGTTATCTTTGTCGCTGATGAGTTACACCATGGTACCTGCTAAGTTGTAGAGTTGTTTAAGGGCTTTTTGGCGTTGAAACTGATAGTAAAAAATACTTATTTGCTTTTAAATGATTGAACAGTTTCTCCGTTTTACAACAATAATCTTTTCATGCAGGCATTACAACAGCAACTACTACTGAGAAAACCAGAAGGAAATGAAGCTCTTCTAGCTTATCAAGCTGGTGTTTTTCAAGGGTTTATGGGAGGAAACAATTTTGCCTCATCCCCAGGTTCAATGCAAATTCCTCAACAGTCAAGAAAATTTTTTGATCTATCTCAACAACATGGAGCCTCCCAGGAAGGGCAGAGTAGAAGTCAGGGTATGGAACAACAAATGCTCAGTCCAGTTCAGCAGGCTTATCTCCAATTTGCTTTCCAGGCTGCCCAACAGAAGTCTGCTTTGGCCATGCAATCGCAGCAGCAAGCTAAGATGGGATTAGTAGGCCCATCAGCTGGCAAGGATCAGGATATACGAATGGGAAATTTGAAGATGCAGGAACTTGTGTCCATGCAGGCCAATTCTCATTGTCAGACATCATCATCCAAAGTTTCCTCTGAACATATTTCTCGTGCAGAAAAGAATATGGAGCATGCACAGCCAATAACCTCCGAACACAGGCATGAGCAAATTCCGGCAGCCCAGCAAACAGGTGTTGGACAGTTAATGCCTGCAAATATTGCAAGACCTATGCAGCCACCGCAGGGTCAGCAAAGTGTGCAAAACATCACCAATAACCAGCTTGCAGCAGCCGCACAGTTGCATGCCATGCAAGCATGGGCACTCGAGCGCAATATTGATCTTTCGCAACCTGCAAATGCCAATATGATGGCACAGCTCATTCCACTCATGCAGTCTAGGATGGCTGCCCAGCTGAAGCCAAATGAAATTAATACAGGAGTACAATCATCACCTATCCCTGCTTCAAATCAGCAAGTTGCTTCTACACCTGTTGCAAATGAGAATTCTCCACATGCTAATTTATCTAATGATGTATCTGGACAATCTAGTTCTGTGAAAGGTAGGCAGATTGCACCACCTGGGCCTTTTGGCGCAGCACCAAATGCGGGGATAGCGAACAACTCCAACGTCCTTGCAATGCAGCAGCATGGTTTTCACAATAGAGAGTCTCAAGCACCTACTAGGCAGGCAGTTATGCATGGGAATGGAATGCCTCCTATGCACCCTCCTCAGTCATCTTCAAACGTGACCCAAGGTGTAGATCAGATTTTATCTGCAAATAATGCAAGTAGCAGCAATGATACTTTGTCAACCCAACATTTTAAACCGGCAAGTTGGTCTTCTGCACAGTGTACTGTTCCTAATGATGGAGGTTCGGGCAATCAATTCCCATCAACGGGTGCACCAGTTGCACAGATGTTAAAACAACATGTTGGTTTCACCAAACAACAGTTGCATGTTCTTAAAGCGCAAATACTGGCATTTAGGCGACTAAAGGTTCGTTGATTTGTTGCTCTCTTGCACTTAATTTTTTACAATACTTTTTCCGAGTGTTTTTCCAGTCACTAAAGAAGAGGCTGATGAAATGTTGTTGATTTTTGACAGAAAGGAGAATGTACTCTTCCTCAAGAACTTCTTCAGTCTATTGCTCCTCCACCTCTTGAATTGCAACTGCAGCAACATTTTGTTTCTGCAGGAGGAAGTAATCAAGACAGATCCCACAGGAAGGTTGCAGAAAACCAAGCGAGGCATTTGGAGTCCAGTGAGGAGGCACAGGCCATGCCATCTATAAATGAACAGGATTCTTCAAAAGAAGAAGCTTTTGTAGGAGATGAGAAACCAAATATCTCAAAAATTCAAATGTTAGGTGCCCCCGCCACAACAAAGGAAGCTACATGCCAGGTTGCTACTGGTAGAGAAGAGCAACAAGGTGTTACATTTTCTGTTAATTCAGACCGAGATGTTGAGCGTGGTCTTCAAAAAATTCCTGTAAGAAATGATCTTGCAAATGATAGGGGGAAAGCTGTTGTATCACAGTTTCCTATTTCTGATGCATCGCAAGCTAAGAAACCTGCACAAGCTGGCATTACATCTCAGCAGAAAGATGGCTCTGGCAGGAAATATCACGGCCCTCTGTTTGATTTTCCTTTTTTTACCAGGAAGCATGACTCTGTTGGATCAGCAGGCGTAGTTAACACCAACAATAATCTAACATTGGCATATGATGTCAAAGATCTTCTGTATGAGGAAGGCCTGGAAGTGCTTAGTAAGAAGCGTTCCAAAAATCTGCAGAAAATAAATGATTTGTTGGCTGTTAATTTGGAGAGGAAAAGGATTCGTCCAGATCTAGTGTTGCGGTTACAAATTGAAGAAAAGAAGCTCAGACTTTTAGATTTGCAAGCTCGCTTGAGAGATGAAGTGGATCAACAGCAAAAGGAAATAATGGCTATGCCTGACAGACCTTATCGGAAGTTTGTTAGGCTCTGTGAGCGTCAACGTATGGAGCTGGCTAGACAGGTGCAGGCATCTCAAAAAGCTTTGAGAGATAAGCAACTGAAATCGATCTTCCAGTGGCGTAAGAAACTTCTGGAGGCTCACTGGGCTATCCGTGATGCACGTACTGCACGCAACAGAGGTGTCGCCAAATACCATGAAAGAATGTTAAGGGAATTCTCAAAAAGGAAAGATGATGATCGAAATAAACGGATGGAGGCTTTGAAGAATAATGATGTTGAAAGGTACCGAGAAATGTTACTGGAGCAGCAGACTAGCATTGTCGGTGATGCTGCTGAGAGGTATGCTGTCCTGTCATCGTTCTTGACTCAAACGGAAGAATATCTTCATAAGCTGGGAAGTAAGATAACATCTGCAAAGAATCAGCAAGAAGTGGAGGAGGCAGCAAATGCTGCTGCAGCAGCTGCACGACTTCAGGCATGCTTTGAAATTTCCATCTCTGTCTTGCTTGCTATCATACACATACACATTTTCACATGTGGTGTGAACTGCTTACCTTTTTTTTTAATGTTTAATTAATTCTTTCTTAGTGAAAGAACTAAGAGATCCCGCTGGTAATTTAATAGTTTTACCTGTTCTCTCTCAAGGCCTTGTTTGTTTGGTGTGTATTGAAGTTTCTAATCAGTTTTATTTTTTGTTGGCCAAAGGGCCTATCAGAAGAAGAAGTGAGGGTTGCAGCAGCTTGTGCTGGGGAGGAAGTAATGATAAGGAACCGGTTTATAGAAATGAATGCACCCAAGGATGGTTCCTCCGTCAACAAGTAAGTTATCTGTTTGATAACATGTTTCGCTTTTCAATTCTTTCCCTTGCATTTGGAAGTGGATGCAACAATTATGTTTGACTAGGAAGGATGTTGATGTGGAAATCTCTGCAGTATATTATGTGATTCATGAATATGTATTGTGGACAACGAATGTTCAATTGTCAGTTGAGAATCCACATGCTTTTACCAGTAAAAGGTGATACTTGAGTGTCCTAGCATTCACATTTCCTTTTTATTTTTATTCCATGTGTCTCCACAGATATTACAGCCTTGCTCATGCTGTGAATGAAAGGGTCTTAAGGCAGCCATCAATGTTACGGGCAGGAACTTTGCGAGACTATCAGCTTGTAGGTTGCTAATGTTTAGAATATTTGAATTGTTTATTTGTTTTGTTTTTCAGTACTATCTCATTGCACCTTGGTTTTGAGCTACTTCTGTGTCTTTGTTCGACTCCTTCAGGTTGGATTGCAGTGGATGCTTTCTTTATATAATAATAAGTTGAATGGAATCCTGGCTGATGAAATGGGCCTTGGGAAGACTGTACAGGTGATTGCCTGTTGGCTTGAGTTTTAAGAACAGCTCTTTTCACCACGTACAAACTAAAGAATTGTTCCCATAAAACACTTATAATAATGTTGTTGGTTATCACTGGATATATGAATCCTGAATTGCTTTGTCCGTCTGGACGTGTATAGAGTAGCAAGAAGATTCAAATCTTTGCACCAATTGTCTTGATGTGTTTGCTTTATTTGTCGAACAGGTGATGGCGTTGATTGCTTATCTGATGGAATTTAAAGGAAATTATGGACCACATCTTATAATTGTTCCTAATGCTGTTTTAGTGAATTGGAAGGTTAGTCAATTATGACCGCAAATTGCTCACATTTTGGTGTTGCTGTATCTAATGTGTTAATGCTGCAGAGTGAGTTCCTCAACTGGCTGCCATCTGTGTCTTGCATCTTCTATGTGGGTGGAAAGGATCAGCGATCAAAATTATTTTCTCAAGTAAGATGAAATCTTTAGTTATTTGATCGCTGAGTTTCTTAAGACTTGCTAACCTTTCCGAATTTTCTGTAGGAGGTTTTAGCAATGAAATTCAATGTATTAGTGACAACTTATGAGTTTATCATGTATGATCGCTCAAAACTTTCAAGAGTGGATTGGAAGTACATCATAATTGATGAAGCGCAGAGAATGAAGGACAGGGAATCAGTTTTAGCTCGTGATCTTGACAGGTATCGTTGCCAGAGGCGCTTACTTCTTACAGGAACACCATTGCAGGTATGTTTTAATACATGCTTGCAAGTGTTAGACTAGATTGAGTATGAATTTTGGAAAGATCTTTGCTGAATTCTGTAACTTATGCATTCTATGCATATTGCCTCTGTATACCATCTTGATTGTGTCGGGAAAAGGCTATCAGTGGGTTGGTTTTATTCAATTGGAGTTTAAGGTGATCAAATAAGTGTAATAAAATTTACCTGGATTGATGGCATATCCATCGATGGTAACACTAGGAATGTGGCATTTGTTGCTTTCATTCACTTTTAGATTATTAAAATTGAGTAGTAACCTTAGATATGAGAAGGATGTGCTTTTTGCATGCCTGTTGATGATTCAACTTTGAGATTTCTCATATCTGTATCCACGGCCCAAATTCAATTGACTTGAGAAGCAAAGTTAATTTCAGGATTTTTTATGTGTATTAGGCATGCCTGTTTATTAGTTATTTCAGAAGCAGAACCTAAACAAGATTACCATATTGTTTCTCTGCACATGATTTAACCCCTTGAACTGGATTTTAGATCAATGATTAGGAACTATGTCTACCGTGCTATGAGTAACATGGATGATTTCTTCTCTTTTTGTCTTCCTGCAGAACGATTTGAAGGAACTTTGGTCACTTTTGAATCTACTTCTTCCTGAAGTTTTTGACAATAGGAAAGCATTCCACGATTGGTTCTCAAAACCCTTTCAAAAGGAAGGTCCTACACATGATGGAGATGATGACTGGCTTGAGACTGAAAAGAAGGTCATCATCATTCACCGGCTTCATCAGATTTTGGAACCCTTTATGCTCAGACGTCGTGTAGAAGATGTAGAAGGTTCACTCCCTCCCAAGGTATGTTAATTTGGACTGCTGTTCCTAGCTCTATGTCTGCCACGATTTGGAGTATAGTTAATTACACTGTCAGTGCTGGATTGCAGGTTTCAATAGTTTTGAGATGTAGAATGTCTGCCATTCAGAGTGCTGTTTATGATTGGATCAAATCTACTGGCACTCTTCGAGTTGATCCCGAAGATGAAAAGCGAAGGGTTCAAAAAAATCCTATGTACCAGCCTAAGGTGTATAGAACTTTAAATAACAGATGTATGGAGCTTCGGAAAGCTTGCAATCATCCTTTGCTTAATTACCCCTATTTTAGTGACTTCTCCAAGGATTTCCTTGTTAGATCTTGTGGGAAATTATGGATTTTGGATAGGATCCTCATAAAACTTCAAAGAACTGGGCATCGTGTACTTCTCTTCAGTACCATGACAAAACTCCTTGATATTTTGGAGGAATACTTGCAATGGCGACACCTTTTATACAGAAGGATAGATGGAACAACTAGCCTGGAAGATCGAGAATCTGCTATAGTTGACTTTAATAGTCCTGGTTCAGACTGTTTCATCTTTCTGCTCAGCATTCGTGCTGCTGGAAGGGGTCTTAATCTTCAATCTGCTGACACAGTCATCATATACGACCCTGATCCAAATCCGAAGAATGAGGAACAGGCAGTTGCCAGAGCCCACCGAATTGGACAGACAAGAGAGGTTAAAGTCATTTACATGGAAGCAGTTGTTGACAAGATTTCTAGCCATCAGAAGGAGGATGAAATAAGAAGTGGAGGTACAGTTGATCTAGAAGATGACCTTGCAGGTAAGGACCGGTATATGGGATCTATTGAGAGTCTCATAAGAAATAACATTCAACAGTACAAGATTGACATGGCTGATGAGGTCATAAATGCTGGGCGTTTTGACCAAAGAACAACACATGAAGAGAGACGTATGACTTTAGAGACATTATTACATGATGAAGAGCGATATCAAGAAACAGTCCACGATGTTCCATCACTCCAGGCGGTTAATCGCATGATAGCCCGTAGTGAAGATGAAGTTGAATTATTTGATCAAATGGATGAAGAGCTGGAATGGACAGATGAGATGACAAGGTATGACCAAGTACCTAAGTGGCTCCGAGTTGGTACGAAGGAAGTGAATACTTTAATTGCTAATTTATCAAAGAAACCATCGAAGAATATCCTATTTTCTAGTGGTATGGGCATTGAATCAAGTGAAACTGAAAGAAAAAGAGGCAGACCAAAGGGCAAGAAATCTCCTAATTACAAGGAAATTGATGAAGAAAATGGAGAATACTCTGACTTGAGTTCTGATGAGAGAAATGGATATTCTGCACCTGAAGAAGAGGGAGAAATTAGAGAATTCGAAGATGATGAATCGAGTGGTGCAGTAGGAGCTCCACCTATCAACAAAGACCAATCAGATGATGATGCTCCTGTTTGCAATGATGGTTATGGGTGCCCTCTGGCAGTGGAAAACAACAAAAATAGTTATATGCTGGATGAAGCCGGTTCCTCGGGGTCATCTTCTGATAGCCGAAGAATGACACGAACAGTGTCTCCCGTTTCTTCTCAGAAATTTGGGTCTCTTTCTGCGCTAGATGGCAAACCAGGTTCTCATTCTAAAAAGCCGGTATGATTCTTCTCATTGTGCACTTTTGCAGTTAGATTGGTTGACTTATGCTAGCTATTCACTCCTTTCTTCCTGATCATTTTTCAGCCAGATGAGCTAGAGGAAGGAGAAATTGCTGTATCTGGAGATTCTCAAATGGACCATCAGCAGTCAGGAAGTTGGATTCATGAACGCGATGAGGGTGAAGATGAACAAGTTCTGCAACCTAAGATAAAAAGAAAACGCAGTATTCGTATTCGACCACGCCTTGCTGTGGAAAGGCAAGAGGATAAATCTAGCCATGATGCTAAACGTGGAGATTCGATGTTAGCATATCCAGGTGATCATAAATATCAAACACATTTGAGGGTTGATACTGAAACAAAAGCATTTGCAGAGCCCAAGGTTTCCAAGCCTGATCAGAGTGATTCTGCGAAGCGTAGGCGGAACTTGGCTCCAAAGAAAATAGCTAACACATCAAAATTGCATGCTTCTCCTAAATATAGCAGATTGAATTTGCAGTCTACATCAGCAGAAGATGCCGCTGAACACTCCAGAGAGAGTTGGGACACAAAAATGACAAATACAAGTGGGAATTTGACAGTGGGAACTAAGATGTCTGATGGTATCCAACGAAGGGTATGTACCATCTTGATCTGTTTTTAATCAGCGTTATGTCCTGTCATATGTCTTGTTTAATGTCGTTTTTGCCAAGTCATTAATAGGGTACGAATGATTTGATTATTTGAACACCCTTCACATTTCAGTTAATATAGTACAACGGCCTTGCATGAATTTGAGCTTTGATGAGTGTTATTTCTGACCAGTGGAATATCTTTACTACTAGAATGAACTAGATTGCAATAAATGTGGCTTTTTAAAGATGTTTTCACCAATTTCAGTGGTTAGGAATCTTAATTTACATCTACCTATTGAAGTAATTAGGACTTCTACTTTATCTTTGTCCTGTTTGAACATATACTAATTTAGCTTCCATTTGTTGAAGTTCCTAAATTTCAACCGGTTTTTTCTGATCTTTTTCAGTCTCAGCATTATCTTATTCCGTTGTCTGTTTACCTGCAAAAAATTTCTTGTTTCTGCAGTTTAAAAATGTGATTAGCAAGCTTCAGAGGGTTTTAGATAAGGAAGGTCAACAAATAACCCCCCTACTAACAGATTTGTGGAAGAGAATAGAGAATTCAGGGTACCCAAGTGGTACTGGCAATAATCTTTTGGACTTGAGGAAGATTGAACAACGTGTTGACAGATTGGAGTACAGTGGAGTGATGGAGCTTGTGTTTGACATGCAATTCATGTTAAAGGGTGCCATGCAGTTCTACGGGTTCTCACATGAGGTATGGTTACTTATTTAACTTTGTTCTTGTAAATAATTGTGCTGTTCTTTGTAGTGTACCCTATTTGAACACGGGTCTTGTGCGCCCATTCAAGCATTTACATCATTACCATTATGCGGTGTATTTACTTGGTGCAGGTTAGATCTGAAGCAAGGAAAGTACATGATCTCATCTTTGATATCTTGAAGGTAACATTTCCAGATACAGATTTCCGTGAAGTCAGAAATGCACTCTCTTTTTCTGCCGCACCATCTACCCCTGCTTCTACTCCAACCTCAAGGCAGGTGCCTTTAGGCCAAAAGAGACACAAACCAATAAATGAAGTAGAACATGAGACTGGCACCAACCGAAAGCCAATGCAGCGCGGTTCAATTCCTCCAGGTGAAGATTCAAGGGCCCGAGGTCACTTATCCCAGAAAGAAGCTAGGCTTGTGAGTGGAAGTGGGAGCACCAGGGAATCTCATCATCAGGATGATTCTCCAGTCCATCCCGGGGAGTTGGTCATCTGCAAGAAGAAGAGGAAAGACAGGGACAAGTCCCTTGCAAAATCTAGGAATGGATCAAGTGGTCCAGTTTCACCCCCTAGTATAGGTCGTAACATCATGAGTCCATCTTCATGTTCAACCCCAAAGGATGGAAGGCCGGCTCAGCTGTGGGGCAAACAATCTCAACCCACAAATTGCAGTGGCGGTGCTGTTGGATGGGCGAATCCTGTAAAGAGGTTGAGAACAGATACTGGTAAGAGGAGGCCTAGCCATTTGTGACTTCAGTAATGAAGGATATTATATATTTGAATGGTATAAAGCAAGTTATTGTTCATAGTATTGTAGGTTGTTTATCAATTGTATACTGCACCTTGCAGTGAGCACTGGCAATCCATCAGTCATAGGTTACATCTGACCATTGTTAGGTTAAAATCTCAAAGCTCGCATGCTTTGATGTATTTCTTATGATCCAAGGATTCAAACTTTTATTGAATGGCTATCAGTGTAACAACAAAAGATTGGAGCGTGAAAAATCCGATACTTTTGTCTGAAAACGAAACCAATTTACACATTTTGTACATGTATTTCATGTCAACAGTTGAAAGACAAATGAGGCTGTTGAGGATCTGCTTTGCCTGTCATTTCCTCGTCCCCGGATTCTATGCTTCCTCTTCACTCACCTCCTCATCTTTCGATTCTTCTTCTGGGACAGCTACAACGACCTTTCGTTTTGCATATTTTGCACAGTGCTCTACGAGTGAACAATAAAAACAGTGTCATGAACATGTGGGCACAACTTAGAATCCACAAGTACAGGTGGGGACAAGTGCATCTTTCGTCGTTTTGGCCTGGTCTAACTGGTCTGTAGGGTTTTCCTAAAACTTCCAAATATAAGAAGTCTCGTGTTCAAGTTGAGGTGCAGTTTGCACTACATTAACGAATTCTAATGATTATTTAAACAAGTAATTTATGAGTTATTGTTTGTACATTTCGTTTATATCTTCAATAGGCATACATGAACTCATTCAAGTCAATATGAACCCCTATTTTGTTTGATAGAATGATGACTCAGTTCCTATTCTCTTCTTTACCAAATGCATGCAAGGTAAGTGGCAAAAAGTGTGATGTGGAACGATTTCTGAACATCTGATTGATCAGATAATATCAAAATGGATATAGCAAGAAAATTGGAACATAACTAAAAGGGTTACCTCGAACTTCTTTTTCATAAGCAGATGGATCATGCATCATCAGATCTCCAGCCTGTTCATTAAGTGGCTCGTCAGGGTTTGGATTTTTGAGAAGCTGTGGCAGCATATCTCTAAACACTAGCGACAAGTCTGGAGAACAATGTGGATAGAACTTGAGGAAATTGTTATCTTTAACTTGAATATCTATCTGGGAAAGTCCAAGGAAAGTTCTTACCATACGTAGGTTCCCATTTCTCTTTGAGGGCATCCACACAAATTGCACCAGCACTGAAAGTTAAAGACCGTGAAGATTGAACTCCCCAAGTTTTTGTCATCTTTCTTTTAACAAGATATTCTATGAAGTATAGCTCTTTGTTTGAAATCAACTACTCACACATCATCGATGTTTGGGTGGTAGATCGGAGTAACAAAGACAACAGTGGGAGGTTTATATGGATAATCACTGGGCAACTCGACCTTTACCTCCCACACCCATCCTTCGTAAAGACCTGCCACAGTTCATCCCAAAACCAGAAAAAGATTCTTACTTTTGTTCTTCCGATGTATTGCAAAAACGTTCTTAGCGAGTTTCAACATCACTATACTGAAATTTGTCTAAAACATCTTAGAATCTGCGGAATGCATGAATCGAAAATGGCAAGTAAAGCCATATGAAGAAAGAAAATCAAGGAATAGCAAGACCCACAAAAGGAATTGATTGCTCAGTAATTGTATGAAGATGAACCAAGACATGGAGAAGAAAGAAAGAAAAAAGATTTGAGAGTAATATAAAAATTACTGTTTTCAGGTCCCTCGAAATTAACAAAAAGCTTTTGCATGGTATCATCAATCCGGTCCACGTCTACATTGATTTCTTCCATCATCAACCTACTCAAAAACCCCATGATTTAAAACCCAGAAAACAACACAAAAGCAAACAGTTTCAGTCAGACCAAAGAGAGGGATCGAAAGAAAACTAAAACTTTTTAAGAAACTCAATCAAGAAGAGGATTATAGTCAGAGGAGTAACAATTGGTGCACGTCCTTCATGCTGCGTGTCTCTGTTGACATGGCTCCCTCCCTTATCGTCTCTGTCCTTTTACGTATCCTTTTCACTTGTCCAAAGACCAAGGAGAGACCTTAATGGAGAATCAGAGATATAAACTAACAGGAGCAGCAAGAAAGAAGCAATGAACAGTATAACCAGCAAACATGGAGCTGGTGGTGAGTTTTTATAGTTTCTTGGACTTATGATAATTATTTAATATTATAAAATGAAAAACTAGAGGAAGAAGAGCAAGAAGTTGAAGGGAACAAAACCTAGGCAAGGCTAGACGAAGATAGAGAGTGACGGTTATTTCTGTTATTCCAACTGCCAACGGTTACAACGGTCACGTCTCACGGAGAACGACGACGTTTTTGTGGTGTGCGCTAATGAATTTGTGTGGATACCTGCAATAATTAGAAGAAATTAAAGAGAGTTTTAAATTAATTCTAACCAAAATTATTTTGTAAAAAAAAGCATATTAAATTAATTTTAAATAATCTACACTTAAATTTTATTAATTCAAATTTATAGTCTAATTTAATTTTTTAAAATTCAAATGTAAATTCAATGGGATCTATTATCAACCTTATAGTTCTTAAGGGTAGTTAGAGTTAGTGGAATGAAAGGTATGAGGTCAAAAAGTTATGTGTTCCATTTTTCGTACCTATTCTCTATCGATTGAGCCTGTCATACAGGATTTACCTAGTATGAAGAACCTGGTTGACGTGAATTGCAACATATTGCGTCAATTTGGATATTTATCCAGTGCGCATCCAAAAAATAGTAATTATAAATTCCTCCTTTAAAAAAACCTTGTACAAAATCTACTATAATTAATTAAACTAATTGAATTGAAAATTAAGATTAGTATAATACAAGATTACACCAACAAAAAAATTTTCTTTATTATTATTAGTATTTATCTATTTTTAAAAATTTTCAACCATTTTATTATATATATTTTATTTATTTTTATTATCATTTTTAATTGTGATTTTCATTACTAATATTTATTTATTATTTACTATTTATACTAATTTTATTTATATTATATTATATTATTAATTATTTTAATTTTAATTTTTTCATTCATGTACATCCTCTATTAATTAAGAGGTAAAACTTCGTATTATTAAGCCTCCCTAAATTAGTAGAGGTAAAACTTTGTATTATTAAACCTCCCTAAATCCTGACCTTAACAAAATTCCTATTGGATGTTATTATTATTATTGATAAATTAGTTAAAAAAAACTCTTCAAGCAACTCTTTAAATATTAGTCTTGAATTCAAATTTCTTAAACTATTAATGATTTTGAAGTGTAGATTTAGACTATCATCTTAACCTTCAAAAAACTGGTATTTAATAAACACACTATGCATGATACTATCAATGGAATATCAAATTAGAAGTTGGCAGCAATGATGCATAACAATTGAAAGAAAAATGGAAATACCAAAAAGCAAGAATGCTACAACACCATCCTCCTGTAAAATGCATCCTAATTGAGAAACAATATGAATTGCAGAGAATCATCTCCTCTGGTATTTTACTGTTCAGTGTATGCCTTTGGCTCTAACCCCGTCAGCTCTGTCACAAAAAGAATAACCAAAAACGAACCAGAAGCAGTTCAGCAACTTCTTGAACCCTTTTAACATTTTCAGCTCACGACAAAACCTAAGTGAAATGAGATGAAGCCGATCAACCAAAAGCAGTTGAATAGCAATGCAGCCGGCTTGAACCTCACCATTGGCAGCTTTGCCCTCGTCAGGGATATGAATCCTCTTTCCCGAATTAAACATTTGGTTGGTAGACATCCCCAAGCTCCAGTAGCCATTAGGCAGTTCAAAACTTTTTGGTTCATAAAGCTGATTCCAATGAAGAAAACTGCAGTTTGAAGGCAATTTCTTTCCACCAAAATGCTATTTGACATTTTTAGGTACCTTTTTCCCAGAACGTATGAGGGAGCTAGGTGACTTAGCTGCTTCATGCCCATTAGTTACCAATACAAACTCTGGCTCATCGTCGTCGTCGTCACTGTTTATACAACTTGGTGTACACCTATTCTGTTGGGCTCTTCGTTGCAAAAGAAATACATTGTAATAATAGCTTACTAAATCTTCCCTTTTCTTAGTAGTAAAAGAATTCACTATCTCATCCCAGAAACACTTGTCAAGAGAAGAAGGGTTTGACCTCACGATGGTCTTGAACTTCTCCGCTTCTTCTTTTGTCCAGCTAAGTTTAACTTCTTCCCCCATCTTATCAAATCGCCAATGGTGGAAAACTATCCCCAGTTCACGCTTAACCTTCAATTTTTGCTCAGTTGTGTGAAACCTAACACATTCAGTGGATTTTGGCACTTCACACCCGCATGAATCTCGTCTTCCCTTACCAATAGGATCTCTTTCAATAATAAATTTGCTTTCTACTTTTGCCAATGGCCAAATCTTTGTCCCAAGCCACTTTACATCACTTTCAGAGACCACGCCTTTCCATTCTGGTACTTCAACCTGAAAATCTGGCCCCACGGGAACTTCCTTTTCAGGTGCAAGGTCAAACACTGGATGCTCAGTTAAGAAATCATCATGACAGAACCCTTGCGTCGCTGAGGAAGAGGATTGTGCTTCATGAGAATCCCCGAGAAATAGCTTCCTGCTACACTTCAATCTCTCTCTGAGATTGTAACTGGTTCCAACATGATCATCATACATACATGGATGCATCTTCTGATATTTCTACATGGGAATAAAATGTACAAGAAATTTCTATCAAGGAGATTCGGAAACAATTGTATCAATCACCTTCAATAGGAGAATTATATATCAACACTAAACTACCTTGATTAAATAAGATGTTAAGTTCAACAGTTTAATGCTCAACAGAACCAGCAAACACGTAGTTTGATGCTGCTATGATTCTCATGTTCTTGCCTCTAGAACTCTCAGTGGTTGGACTCGAAAGATGCAAGACTATACATGAAATGACAAGCCTAATCAATGTTTTTAAAAACGAAACTGAAAATTAAATCAATAAAATAAGAAGATGAAGATTTAAAAGATTCAATTGATATTAGACTGTCATAATCAGCTAAAGATTGAATAAATTAAAGAATTTGAAATATAATTAAAAAACATTATCCTTACCCATCGAAGGACTTAAAATTTAAGAAGAGATTATTAAATGAAAACTATTTAATTTATTTTAGTTTATAAGAATTTATTAATTTACAAAAATTAACTCATTAATTAATAAGCGAATCAATTTTTAACAATAAATTATTAAAGCAAATCGAACCGAAAATTTGAAAATCAAACAAAAAAGTTAAATATTTCAAAAATTTTACAATCGGACCGATCAAACCAGATGAGTTTTTTAATCATTGCATATAACTCACTTCTACACACTAAAAAAGTCACGCGTGTTAAATGTTTTTGGTAACATGAATAATACAAGTCCATCACAACTTACGGTATAACCAATAAGCACACTACTACAAAAAGCTACACAAGATAACTTAGGGGAATAATACCTAAATTCAAAGCAATTATAAAAGCAAAAATATTTAATGAGGGTATTTCTTTATCTTTCTTGTCATATGTAATAAAAGAAGAATAAGCAAAAACTATCATTTCACCTAGATGACTGTCTGTTATTTTCTCCCTTAAGAGTTTGCCTTGTATTAAGTACAATTATAGAATAAATTCCAAACAAAAAGATATTCACAAAGGTGAGAGAATACTATGTTCAGAATAACATAATCAAAAGGGTAAAAGACATGAAGCTCCTTTGTAATTTAGAAAACTTTAGAAAAATCCCTTAATCTTTAAAATTTTTTAAAAATATTCTTATAATTTTTTATTTTTAAAAATAACTCTCTTAGATTTCAACTAAAAAATAACAAAAAAAATACACATAACACGAAAATCACAAATGAACCAACTAAATACTACTTACGTAACAATTCAACCAAACTATTAAACTCAAATCAAAGTAATA
>JANIPM010000004.1:4703923-4721295 GCA_027478405.1 Erythroxylum cassinoides
AAAGCTGGATGAAGATGAATGCGAGGAAGTTGCACATGTACTGTTAAGATATCACAAAGATGTACTGTTAAGATCTTACAAACCATGGGTATATAACTATCCTTTTTTCTCTTCTTTATTTTGTATTGGTATCATCACTAATTTGAGTTTTGTGTTCTTGTGGTTAGGACGAATATCATATGCATTATCCTGAAAGTAGATATCATATGCATTATCCGGGAAGTAGAATACCAGAGTGGATCAAGTATCAAAGTATGGGTGATTCAGTGGAAGTCCCCATTGCTTCTCCTTGGCTTAGTCGTGATATGTTGAGGGTCGCCTTATGTGTGTGCGTTAAGTCTTTGACGAAAGGTTTAGTTGATGGGAATCTCTATCTTAGATGTGATTGCTATTTTGGAGACAATTACCATGATGGCTTCAAAGATACAGTGATTTTTACATGCCTTCGTAAAAGTGACATTGACGATGCAGTTAAGGAGCACGTGGTAGTCGACTTTCATGATATACTTTGCCATTCGATAAAAGGACATGGTTATTCGAGAGCCTTGTTCAAGTTCAGTTTAGAATGTTTTGGTGGAAGTATGAATATGAAAATCCTGAAGTGCGGGGTCACTGCAAAGTTGTTGCTGACTCAAATGGCAAAAAGCAAAAAAAAATGGGGGAATGTAATGTTAGTACAATGTGGCATCTCCAAAAATTCCAAAAAAAAAAAATGTAGCATCCCCAATGTAATGTTGGCACCACATCTGGGTCTGAATCGGCAACTTTTGCTACTCCTGATGATTTTGTTTATGTATGTATTATTCCATGATTCTACCGTATCTTTTACTTAAGACAGAGTAGCATTTATGTGTTTGCATGTTTATTACCCTACAGTGCCCATCTTTGTCTGTCTACATGTGGCATTTGGTAGCATACTTTGTCCATCTAAATTCTATTTTCTGTTCTACGTTCTTGTACCCAGATTTGCAAACTGTATTTGCAGTGTACCAGATTGTATCAGCACCACTTATGAATGCTTAATTAGCACTATTTATTTTTGCAGATTATTCATGACATTAATTTTCTCTCTAAGGAGGTTTATGGGAACTATATTGAATATGTAGTTAAGCTTCTATCTTCATGTTCTGCTGATATTCTTGATGTAGTAAAGCAAAGCATAATACAAGGCGGAAAATCATTGAATGATTTAGCACCTCTAGCCATCACAGATGCATTGGTTGATAAGGCTGTCTAGGTAAAACTTTCTCCTGAAAGGTTGCTCACTTAATCTGATAGGAATGCTTGAGCTTGAAAGCCCATTAGATAGTTTAATTCATTAACAAATTTATAGAATTTCTTTTGTTTGTAAATGTTGGACAGGATTTGAGACAAGTGAAGGGACTTGAGTTTTGTGTTCTTGTGGTTTAGTTTAGATATCATATGCATTATCCTGAAAGTAGAATACGAGAGTGGGTCGAGTATCAAAGTACGGATGGTTCAGTGGAAGTCACCCTTCCTTCTCATCGGTTTAATCGTCTTTTCTTGGGGTTTGCCTTATATGTGTGTATTGATTCTAAGAATTGGAGGGCAACAGTTCTGAGTCTTAAGATGTGATTGCTATTTTGGAGACAATTACCATGTTGCCTGCACAGATTCAATGACTTGTGAACACGATGGCATTGGTGAAGCAGATAAGGAGCATGTGGTAGTCTTCTTTAGAGCTAGATTTTGCGACTGGATATGGAGACATGGTAATTGTTTAGGGGATGTGGCCTTGTTCAAGTTCAGTGAAGAGAAACGAGGTATGAAAATCCTAAAGTGCGGGGTCACTCTAGAGTATTCCTAAGAACAGGATGAACTCTGTCAAACATTTGAGTTTTCTACTCCAGTGTCCACATTGATAATAGTAGAAGCCGATTCAAATTAAAGGTCACTGCTTTAAGTTCAATTCTTCACTTTCATTGTGATGTTACTTTCAGAAATGTAAATTTATACAGACTGCAGGAAACATTTATAAATGGAAAGAAGGATACTCCAGTGAAAGTAGAAAAACTATACTCCAGTGAAAGTAGAAAAACTGACTCAATCTAAAAGATCGCTGCTTCAAGTTCTGTGCTCCGTCTTGGTGGGTCTTATCTCTTCTGTTTGCAATTTCATTATTCTGTTACTGTCAGAAATGTCAATTTATTTGATCACTGCATTTAATTTGATTTTCTGGAGTAGGCGTTTTTATTTTTTATCATGTTCCGTTGTGCTTGAGTATAGCCATAGCTAGTTAGTCTTACAGATCAAAGAAATAAGAGCTTCAAAAAGAACAAGCTGAATGTCCGTCGAATCCTATATTTAGGAATGTCCTTCGGACAAAATGACATTATTTTGTTGAAAAAAAGATATCATTGTGTTTAAAAATATTTAGAGCGGGATAGGCGTTGGCCAAGTCATACTCTAGCTCGAGTCGGGTTAAAAATAAAATTCAAAACAATTTGATTTAATTCAAATTAAATTAATTTGATTTAAAATTTATTAATTTAACTTGACTTAAATAATATTATTTAATACTTTTTTTATTAATTAAATGATCTCTTTCTTTAATTATATTTTAAATTTTTTTATTTTATTCAATTCTTTCATTTTATTCAATTATCGCTCAATTTTATAATATTTTAATATCAATTAAATTTTTAATCCTTAAATCTCTCATATTATGTTTCTGACCTCTTCTTAAAACGTTGGTGATGCTGTTGCTTTACACGTGCAATTGGCAACTACTCGCTACGGTCCAAATATTCAAAAGTGCTGTGGTTATTTACAAATTATAGCGAAAAGAACAGTAAAGATTGATGATAATGATTAGAGTATATCCATCCGATACTATAATGTCAAAGAGTGATCATGTGTGGGACCCAAAAGTGAATGGAACTTTTCTGAGCCAGTTGTAAGGTTCAGGCTAGAGCCATGAGATTTCAGAACAACGTTTCTTGATGGTTGTTGATCTCCTGAGAATGTAACTTTGATACGTTCTCAGGAATTCATTTCTTTCTACAACTTGGTCAGGCAGCTTTTCAAGTATACATCTTGTTAGTCAAACCATTCTGTGATTCACATTCTCATTAGGCGGAGAAAATTCAATACCAGGAGATGATTGGGAACCGCAGATTGATACTCTGTCGTTATCGCCAGTGATAGATACCGTGTTTCCGTTCTCAGATTGCATCTGAATGCCACGATAAGATTCGCCGGAAATCAATGCTTGTAACAGCTTTGGTGCAGGAGGAATGGGAGTTTCTACTATCCCCTCTAACATCTTCACTACTGTTGCCATTGTAGGCCTCACATCTTCTGTATCCTGTATGCACCAAATTGCCACCAATGCAATACGTTCAGCCTCCTCAATCTTATAAGCATTTCCTAGCTTACTATCAACAACTGCTGCAATGTTGCCTTGGAGTATTTCCTGTGCAGCATATGGAGGGAAGAACCATTTCTCCTCATTTTCGCCATCTCTTTGATGGTTAACTCCACCTCCACTGCCGGAAGGCAGTGCTCCCACATTTCTGCGACCGCCTAACAGTTCCAACAATGTCATTCCGTAGCTATACACATCTGCTTTTGAGGTAATTGCTACACCAGATATCCATTCTGGTGCAACATAGCCCCAGGTACCTCGCATGGTGACCAACGCTCGACTGAAATCACGACAGATAAGCTTCGCCAAGCCAAAATCCGATACTTTCGCAACGTAATCAGTGTCCAAAAGAATGTTTTCTGGCTTGATATCACAGTGTATGATACAATCTCTGCATCCCTCGTGTAAATAAGCTATGCCTCTGGCAGTGTCAATTGCTATACGAAATCTAACATCCCAGCTCAAATTAGGACCATCTCGTAAATACATACTCAAAGGACCATTCGGCATATAATCATAAACCAAAAGCCTATGACAGTTCTCTGAACAAAACCCTCTAAGCCTCACAAGATTGACATGTTGGATGTTCCCAATTGTGCATACCTCTGCCCTGAACTCTTTCTCTGCACCACCAGGCCTTTCCAGGCGTTTCACAGCAACAAGAGTAGAGTCTAGCAACACACCTTGAAAAACTGCACCAAATCCACCATGTCCGAGCTTGTCTGAGAGACCCCGAGTTGCTGCATATAGCTCTTTGTAGGAGAAAGCCCTCAGGTTCAAAACTGGAAAAGCACCATCTTCTTCATTTCCTTTACTTCTTCTCTTGCAGAACAGCAACAGAACCATCCCTACAACCAAAACCAGAAAACCGACACAACCAAGAATGCTACCAATCACAAACCAAATCACAGATCTTGACTTATCCTTCCCCACATTTTCTTCTTTAGGAACCCTAACATATAACACATCTCGAAAAGTACTATCCAAGCTCAAATTTCTCAAATTAAACAAAGATCCATATATAGTTTTGCAGATATTACTCTTCTCATCATGTATCAAACCAATACAGGAACAATTACTCAAACAAGATCTCTCGCAAACACTCTTACTACTCCCCACAAGTGACTCCATAACTACTCCTTCAAACCCAAAAACACCAACCTCCTTAAACTCATCAGTCTCTCCACATGAATCATCAGTCCCTCTACCGCAACCATCAGAGTAACCCTCAGCTTCCCATTCATAATCATCAACAGGACTATACCCAGGAAGACAAACACAAGGCTTCAACAATGACTTGTTACAAACAGCCATATTACCACACAAACCATACACTTTACATTGGTTTTCAGGCTCCGACCAAAACATGTTCCAGTTCTCTGTCTGCTGCGACCACGTGTACTGTTTCAACTGGCCATTAACGTCCAGCTTAAACCTCGTCAATGGAGGCCTCAGTGCACTATCCAATGCCGTCTCGGTATACCAAAAGGACGCCGTTTCCCTATAAGGGTCAGCAAAGTGGAAGTCGTAGATGTACTGTATAGTCATTTCCGGTACACCGGAGAATGCGGCTCCTGTCCAGTTTCCGGTGTTCCAGTACACAAAAGTTTTGTTGTATACAAGTTGAAACTCATCGTACTCTCTCGGATTCAGCCTCAACGAGTACAAACCAACAGATGGGTCGGACAAGCTTCTCCAAGAGGTTAAAAATTGGGAACTTGTGATGTTCATGCCCGGTAACCAAGTATCCGTAGGAAAATCGAAGCTTTGCCACAAAACTGAACCTGTGACCGACATTAGAACAATATTTCCCGTATCGTGAAACGCAAATTCTGCTGCTTTCTCTGTGTTTGTGGTCCGCCAAATGGCTGTAGTCGATTCAAAAATCACTAATCTGCCCTCTTCGGTGATTTCCAGGGCGGCAGAGGAGACGTTGACAATGGGCGTCTCGCGATTCGCTACCCAAACGCAGGTGGGAACAGGTATTGATGCATATCTGACGCCAAGGTACCATTTTGACATCTCATCTGGGTTAAAGAAACCCAACTCGAAAGTTCGGTTCTTGCTATAAATTGTGGTGTTTCCTCTGACAATAACAACATTCCTCGTCCTCAACTCCTCGTTTCTGGTCCCTTCTCCATAATTGACTAGCAAGTCCTCTGACTCTGTCCCTGAGTCCGCTAGCAATCTGTTGCTATGATTTCTGGATGTGGGAAATCTGGAGAAATCTGCATTGGAGGTCACTAGTAGAAAGGAGAGGAGGAGAAGAACAACCATGAGAATGGGAGTGAATAATGGGGGAGGCAGTGATATGTGTTACCGACAGAAACAAGTGCATGTCCCTTTAATGGAGTTTGCAGAGATAAAAGGCAAAGAGCAAGAGAGTGGTTCGAAGATGGACCAATTTTCAAGCTGCACGGCTACAGAGTCACAGACAGAAGATTTTGTATGTATATCTGAAAAAGCTGCCATTTGAGGAGACAAGGATTTGAGGGAAATATTCTCCAAAAGTATCAAAGGGATATTACGCAAGTAACCATTTACCACTGAGATTCCCTAGATGCCTATCATATTTAAGTGATGTTAAGAGCTATGTATTTTAATGTATAGAAATTTGTTTTTTTTCAACAATGCTAATCAAGTATTTACAATAGGTTCGATTGAGATGATGTAAATAAGGAGAATCAAATATAAGATTTTGTTTTGCCCATGCACCTCAACTCTACTAAATCGGCTACTCTCTAAGGTCTCTTTTACAAAAAAAAAAATAGATGCTTTAAAAATTAATCTAAAAATTAAACCAGTTAAAAAATTACATTTAAAAGCTTTAATTTGTATTAAACCCTTGTAAAATTAGCTAAAAATTGTATAAAATTAAAGAATTTAAAATATATTTGAAAGAGATTATCCTTAAATATAAAAAATTTTAAAGTTTAATTAAAAATTATTAAATAAAAATTAATTACTTTATTTTAAATTATAAGAACTTAATAATTTACAAAAATTAACCTATAAATAAATAAATCAATCAATCAATTCTTAACAATAATAATTATTAAAATAAATCAAATTAAAAAGTTTAAAAAAATCGTCTCATAACTGAATTGAAAAGATCGTTTGAAAATTTTAATTATTGTAATTTTTCTAATTCTTAACAACTTATTCCAAATTGCTTTCTTTATAAACTCTGAATCTACTTTGACTTTGAGGGAGTGAAATCCTCTCTTCCCACTATCCAAGACCAACCTACATCATTTAATCACGGCCACAAATTTTGATTCAACCTACTGTGGCCATACTTAACTGACACAGGATTGATTCCTATTGACGATCCTTTAGTCTCTTAGGTAAAGTTTCAATTACGGACGTCTCGTTTCCAGCGACAGTATGAGAGTTGGAGCTGCTAGAAAACTTAGGGGCTAATGGGAACCTGATACTAAGTAGGGGGAGCCAGTGATCAATCATCAGCTGAACAATCTAGAGTATATGAAAACTCCTTGTGCGCAGAAATGTACAGGCTACGTAAGAACTTGAGGAATTTTAGGGTCTCAGATTTACATCCTCTAGGCTCTTAAGGTGGAATCGTAGAAGCTTAGGATTACTCTGACTAAGTGAGGATACTTAATATAATAAAAAATATATATATATATATCGGAAAGGTTAATTTTTTTAGGTATAAAACAATTAAAATTGTTATTTATTAGGATTTCAATCTTAATAATGAAAGGAGTTCATCGGGAAAAGTGCCTGTGTAAGTTTTAGTGTCGTATGGTTGAAGGAAGAAGGAATTATGATAGAGCTACTGTCTTTTTCTTTTGTTTTTAAAATCGAAGACTCGTGGGGTAGAGCTTTCTCTTTGTTTCTTTTTGACCAAACAAACGCTTGCTTTGCCACTCTTTAACTTAATTGTTTTCATAATCTACTGCCGTTATTAATTAACAAAGACAACAATGTTGCAGTTGAGATCGACAAGATCATGAAAGCTACTAAATCACACTTGAATTGCAGCAGTCATTGCTCCTTTTTTAACACAAGCACCGAACAACGGCATCACCACTTCTGTCTTTTTAACTCTTTCTCCAATCAGATACACTCTTTCCTTTTCTCTTTCTACCACTCCTTTCCTTGTGCGCTTAGTATAAACCAAATGGTTAATTGCATCTCGTCCGAATCGTTGTCTAGCCATAGCTAAGCTACCCTTTTAGCTTCTGCTTTCAACAAACAGAAAAAGGTTGCACTGTGTTTCACTCCATTCACTCTTGTTACTGCCTTTTTGTTTTCCTTGTTCGTTTCGTTTGTTTCTGTTGTCTGTAAGTGTAAGATGGTAATCAAAAACTGGATAGGAATGTGAACAAAAATGTAAATTAAGAAAGTGCTGTTTATGGGTTCTGCTTTTTCTTTTTCTTTTTTTTTTTTGTAGGGTGGTAGCTTTCTTTAGTGGCTGAAAGGTCAGGTCTGGATCTTTTTCTTCATATTCTTTGCTGACAGATAGAGGTGATTCATGACTGGTCTTTCTTGTCCATTTTTACTGTTTAAAAATTGTTTCTTTCAAATTTTCTTGCATGTTTTCATCCTCGTTGTGGTATGCAGATTCGCTCGCATAAGTTCGTGAATGTAAATCAAGTCGCTACTCTGATCTGATCACGCTGTCTCTCTCTGGCTCTGGTAATTCACTTGATTTAATTATATTTTTCCTTCTGTTTTGGCTTCTTTCTTTTGAAACATTGGTTGATTTTATGAGTCTAAGCTAATGGATTTGTCAAGTTCAGTAATTGACGTTGAAGCTACTTAATTTAGTGGCGGTGGTCGCTGCCACTCACTCTTCAAAGCACCTCTATTTAAAGTCTTATTCATCTGTTTCGTACTAAGCTAATACATAGCATTTATTTCCGTTTTAAAGTTTCTGATGTTGCAAAGTCAATCTCTTTTGGTTACTGTAATTTGTGGGGTTTTCGTTAGTGCTCAATTTTTCAATTGTGCTTGTGAGGTCGGATTTCAGATTTCTTCCACTACCTGACATTCCACTTATTTTGTGAACTTATTAAATTTCTCAGTTAGTCTACCATTGTTACTTTAAGCGCTTTTCTCAAATCGTGTTAGACTATGTTTACTTTTCTTTAATTTCCACTTTGCAAATAATATTAGCTGAGTCTGAAATTTTACCTGTTGCAATTAAAAGCAAATTAGTTAAGTTAAAAGTTGTTATCTTTATAAGCTTTTGGACAGCGATAAGTTCTGATCATCTTGGTTTATGCAACTTGTGCACTTGTGCCATTTTCTGTCTGAAGTTAACTGGTTGCGATAATGTTCTAACAGTAAGCTGCAGGCAGCGACTGAAAATGTGGGTAATAAGCATCTTGTTCGCACAACTTGTCTTCTTTTCTCTATTCGTTTTTGGGATAAAAGAGATCTATATTGTGACAATGGAGGGAGATCCTGTGATAAGCTATAAAGGAGGTGTCCCAGGCTTTGAAGCCACTGCCCCCATATCCGATGAGAAGATCGACACTACCAGGTATGTGAAACCATAAATGTGCTTTATGCGACTATGAAATGAATTCTCAGGTGTATACTCATTGTCACTATGCTTTAGGTTCATATATTTGCATATTGTCGAAATGGATGATTAGTGTTCCGTCTCATTTGCAGCTTATGCTCCTGTGTTATGTAATTTAAATATTCTACTTTTGACCATCAGGACTGAATTTCCTCAATATATGCACCATAGGCTTCTTGCATTTATCATATTCTGTCATCTAATGTAGTACATGCCCTCAACTCTTTGACGATTTCTTTCTCACCCAGCAGTCAAGTTCCATGTTCAAAAGAAAGTGTTTAGCAGCTTGAATTCTGTATGTAATTTCTTTCCAAACTTTCTTTTGGTGATGCAACCAAGCTTCTTACCCTGTTTCTAGTTCCCTTGAAAGTTTACAATATTACTATTGACCTGCACTTTCTATATCAGAGGTTTTAAAGTAGTTGAAAAGAACTATTTTAACTCTTGTCCCTCTACCAGTGAGCTGGTCACATCTTATGCCAAGCATCTTGAAAGTAAACATGATATGCTTCTTGGTATGCTGTTTGATGGTGGGACCTACAAAAAACTGTACAGCTATCGACATCTTATAAACGGATTTGCAGTTCATCTATCAACTGATCAGGTGAAAGTTTATGTCACCCATTTACTGTTTGTCCCACCGTTAACAAATGGTTCTCCTTTTGGAAATCGTGTTTGCTTACATAGTTTCAATATATTAGTAGGCAGATATTCTAAGACGTTTCCCTGGTGTAAAATCTGTGGAGAGAGACTGGAAGGTTAGGAGACTCACAACGCACACGCCACAGTTTTTGGGTCTTCCAACTGAAGTTTGGCCTACTGGAGGTGGCCTTGACAGGGCTGGAGAGGATATTGTGATAGGTTTTGTGGACTCAGGAATTTATCCATACCATCCAAGCTTTGCAATTCACAATGATGGTCCATATAGGCCTCTTCCGAAGTATAAAGGAAAATGTGAAGTTGATCCTGATACAAAAAGAGACTTCTGCAATGGAAAAATAATTGGAGCCCAACATTTTGCTAAAGCTGCAATAGCTGCTGGGGCATTCAATCCTACCATAGATTTTGCTTCTCCTATGGATGGTGATGGACATGGAAGGTTACATCCATTTCATAAAAAGTGGAATTTTATACTTGCATTTGTTGTGCAAGTTGATACAGATATTTGAATCACATATCTAGAAACATAGCGCTTAGCTCACAATTTTAAATGAAGTGTGCTTGCCTTTATTAGAGAGAAAAGAAAAAAGAAATTGGAAAAGGAAATAACAAAGATGTAATTTCCATGTTTATTTATGAGGTCGAGCTCTTCAATTTTTCTTTTCATGGAATAGGAAGGATGATAAGATAGATCTTTTAAGCTATTTCATTGAAATGATGTCTCTTACCACAAAAGCATAATCGTGGTGATATTTTCCAGAATGTGAATTCAATAACTGCACTCATCATCAAACAATGAACAGCTAGTTGATCATCTTAAATGTAGTCTAGAAAGGTTTGCAGCTGATCCACTATAATATTATGTTTTTTAAGTTCTACCTATTGGTTGAAAAGACCCCAAAAGGCATCATCAATACCAGCCTGTACTGTGATTATCGAATAACGTCTGAATCATTCAATGAAAACTTTCTGTTTAGACTAGTAAATGTTATTATCATTCTAAATTTATGTTAGTTCTGATGTTCAGTTGGTTGAGGGCATAGTTTTCTGTATGATACTGCTTGCTTTGCCTACATTTCATTGCTGTTTCTACATGTATATGAGCACAACTTCTTGCAGAAATATCCATTTCAGTTAGAAATATATTCTTTTCGATATTGGATTCATTTTTTGTTCAACATTATCATAGATAAATGAGTGATATACAAGGAAAAACAAACAGGCAAGAATTCATTGAGTGCCACGAGAGCAGATCCATGAGAAAAGGTCTCGTTGACAAAACTAAATATTGTTGATATGCTTGAAGTATTTTTCTGGGTACCCCTAGAAAACTAAGAAAGACTATGGACAAATTTGAAAAAGCCCAGTTATTCATGTTAAAATCTCCATGTTATGGTGCACAAAACTGGATGCTCCTCCCATCTTTGGGAGAATATATGCTACTATCATTATCCCTTTTGATAGTATGAAATACTGTTCTGATTATCATGCCTGTAAAGTATATGTCAAGCAAGATGTCTTCTAAATCTGATACCATGTTCTCTTTGCCTTTGTCACGGCTACCAGTCACACAGCAGCTATTGCAGCGGGAAATAATGGTATTCCAGTGAGAATGCAAGGTCATGAATTTGGAAAAGCAAGTGGGATGGCTCCTCGTGCTAGGTACGAACAATAGCTGTTGCTGAAATGTGCTGTTGGAGCACTTCCCTCTTTTACTTTTGTGTAGAATGACCAGTGCAATTGCATTTGCATAGGATTGCTGTGTACAAAGCACTCTACAGGCTTTTTGGAGGCTTTGTAGCAGATGTAGTAGCTGCTATTGATCAGGTATGCCGTTACCACTCTTGTCCAATAGCACATAACACAGTGCAAGGATCAAGTATTGCTGCTTAATTTGTTTCCATTCTTGCTGTTTTTTCATGGTTAAATTCCAGCTATATAATTTCTTTCATCCATGTCTTTATCCTAATGCAATCACATTAAGATACTCAAGTAAGTGGCGAGATAACATAACCTATCAATTACTTGGGTATAGTTGCATTGAACTCCTCCTAGATTCCGCTTTGTCAACTAATTATCAATTTTTGGCTATACTTTTTATGCTAGGGGTTTAGATTTCTAAGATAACATTCTAAACAGGCTGTTCATGATGGAGTGGACATACTCAGCCTCTCAGTGGGTCCAAATAGCCCTCCAGCAACCACCAAGACTACATTCTTAAATCCATTTGATGCTACACTTCTAGCTGCTGTAAAGGCAGGTGTATTTGTTGCACAGGCAGCAGGAAATGGAGGTCCTTTTCCAAAGACATTGGTTTCTTATAGCCCTTGGATAACATCTGTGGCGGCTTCAATTGATGACCGCAGATACAAAAATCATCTAACCCTGGGAAATGGAAAAATCTTGCCAGGAATTGGTTTATCCCGTAAGTTTTACAGACGAACTTCCTCAAGCATCTTGTATTTATCAATTGACTTCGTGCCAATTAATTCATTGGATTTTGGAGTCATAATCTGGCTCTTTGAGAGCTGAAAAGGTCAATGGATTGATGCAGCCTCTACACATGCTAATCAAACGTACACCTTGGTTGCTGCCAATGATGTGTTACTCGATTCTTCAGTAATGAAGTACAGTCCTTCAGATTGCCAGAGACCAGAAGTGTTGAACAGAAACTTGGTTGAGGGCAACGTTCTTCTTTGTGGTTATTCCTTCAATTTTGTTGTTGGCACTGCTTCTGTTAAAAAAGTATCGGAAACTGCCAGGAGTCTTGGTGCAGTTGGATTTGTTCTTGCTGTGGAAAGTGTTTCACCGGGGACCAAGTTTAACCCTGTCCCTGTTGGTATTCCTGGAATTGTTATCACAGACGTAACCAAATCCATGGTAATATTTTTCTCCAATGAAGAACTTGCAAATACTATTGCATATACTTGAAAGCTGACTTTGTGATTTCTTGCAATCTATGGTCTCCTTTCCTTTCTCTGATTTCTTGCAATCTATGGTCTCCTTTTCTTTCTCTGATCTTTCTAATTTTGAATCTGAGAGTTCTAATGACTTGTCAGGATAATTATTGGCATTTAGACTTAATTTGCCAGAGTAACCATGTCATTTATTTAAGTACAATTATTCCAAAGTCATATCAATGGAAAATTGGAAACTAATAAATCATTATTGTTTATTTTGCTATATAAATTTCACTTCCTTTGACCGCCTTGAATTTTTTTTATAAAAATTTTGATCAGTGAATAAACTGTTTTCGCTCCCTATTCTTTGCTCAATCTCTTTTTAATCACACCTGATAGTTTCTAACAGGATTGTTCTAACTACTGATATTTGGGTTTTGATCATTGCTGCCATTCTAGGATCTTATAGACTATTACAACATTTCCACATCAAGAGATTGGACTGGAAGGGTGAAAAGCTTCAAAGCTACAGGAAGCATTGGAGATGGTTTTATGCCTATTCTCCATAGATCGGCACCCCAAGTTGCCTTATTCTCTGCTCGAGGGCCCAACATAAAAGATTTCAACTTTCAAGATGCCGATCTCCTCAAACCAGACATCCTTGCCCCTGGTTCACTCATTTGGGCTGCTTGGTCTCCAAATGGAACAGACGAGGTAAATTATGCTGGTAAGTAATTTATCCGATTGTAATAAATACTTCGATAATAGCCATGCATGCTCTAAACATTGAAGAGTGGGTTAATGCCTGGCTTCCCTACAAGTTAGTGACTTCAGGGGTGGAACTTATTGAAGGAGCATTCTACACCTTTGGGTGATAAAGGGCTAAGTACTAACTTGCTTGTTAAGGAGAGTTTCAAAACTTCTAGTTTCGTGTTCTCAAATTTTGTGTATAGAAAACACAAATGCCTTTCAAATCTTTCTTTGTTTTCTGGTAGGTGAACTTTACGGTGCATGTTCTAACGCATCTTAATGACAGCAGTAAAATATATTCTGCAAGTTTTTGCTTTGGGCAGGGGAAGAATTTGCAGTGATATCTGGAACTAGCATGGCTGCACCACATATTGCAGGTATAGCTGCCCTTGTAAAGCAGACGCACCCTAGCTGGAGTCCTGCTGCAATCAAATCAGCCTTGATGACAACTTCAACAATGCTTACTAGAGCAGGGAGACCTCTTCAAGCACAGCAATACTCTGAAACAGAAGCCACCAAGCTGGCCAAGGCTACTCCTTTTGATTGTGGGAGTGGTCATGTCAACCCGAGGGCTGCTCTAGATCCTGGACTGGTTTTTGATGCAGGTTCTTCTACTTATTTACCTCATGACTGCGTTTGTTATTTCTAGGTTCATTCTCATGCGGAAAATTCTAAATTCATACTATTCTTTTTCATTTTTTTAAATATTTTGGGAACACGATGAGCAGCTTTAATATGCTGAACATTCCCTTGTGAATTCCAGCAAGGTATTCGGCAATATTTGTTGATTAGCCAGTAATTACAGCTAGATTTTGTGGTGATTGTTGTACGATCATGAATAAAGATTTGTATGGAAAGCAAAGGGGATAATAGTCCCATTAAAGCTTCTTTACTTGTTTAGTCTACCGAATCCCGCTGTATCTTTAATGTCTTCCTAATTTGCTTGTGCACAGGTTATGAGGATTACTTGGGCTTTCTGTGCTCTACTCCTGGAATTGACATCCACGAGATAAGAAACTACACAAACTCACCCTGTAATAACACCATGGGCCAGCCATCTAATCTGAACACTCCATCAATTACAATCTCCCATTTGGTGAAAACTCATACAGTCACTCGCACAGTTACAAATGTATTTGACGACGACGAAACATACGTGATCACGGCCAGAATGCAGCCAGCAATTGCTATTGAAGTTAACCCTCCAGCAATGACACTGAAACGAGGCGCATCAAGGACATTCTCAGTGAGTCTGACCGTTCGATCAGTGACTGGATCGTACAGTTTTGGTGAAGTTCTCATGAAAGGAAGCAGAGGGCATAAAGTAAGGATCCCAGTGGTAGCTATGGGATACTGGAGATAGAATGCAATATTTTGTTAAGTTGTTCTTAATATTCTTGGTATCATGTGGTAATAAAGCTCAGATGTAACAATATTGTAAATTTATATTTGTTGAATCCATGTAAAGTAGCTCTAGTTTTAATACAATATCTAACAACACTATTCCACTTCAGCTAATTAAGAAGCAAGGACCTTCCAGTTTCTTTTTGATCTGTGAGTTTCGTCTTTTTGTCAATTGCCATCAGGTTCTTAATTATTCAAACTACTCTGATGTTTTGACACAACTCCGTGCAAATAGAAAGGACAAAGCGTTAGGTCCATCTCCCAAACATGGACAGACATGTTGACAGGCTTGATTGGTTTAGGTTCGCAAGTTAAATATTCATCATTAAAGGTTGAGAGACCACACCTTCCCATCGGTCCGTTCTTATCGTTGTATAAGCTCCGGACGAAATTAAAAAAAGGCTTTAATAAATCAACAATAAATTTAAAGTTTATATGTTTTTATGAAATATAAATGATTCAATTTATAACTTTACATACTCAATCAAATATTAAATGATTATAACATCAGCTAATAATATCTTACAAATATTATTAACAATACAATAACTAAAAATAGTAACAGTAACAACAAAATAGCAATAGCAACAACCAAACAACAATATTAGATTGCAAAACACTAAAAAAATTACATTAACAAATACACAAAAGATCATGATTTATGAAAAAGAATTTCTTCGAGTATTTCTAGATGCAAAACCATTCAACCTTTCTTGTGACATTGATGACCTCAAGTAGGTTTTCAATAATTTTAACTTTGAAAAACTTCTCTTAGCTGATTCTACAGTCACAGGTATAGTTAATAGAATTCGATAAGCAATCGAAACATTTGGATAACAATCTGCAACTTTAACAAATTCTAAAATTTCAACTGATGGCATTAATTCATTTGGCAAAGTTATTTGCAATACTTTTAATTCAGAAAAAGGATCATCTAAATCCACATTTGACACATTATCATGAGAAAAAGTCGTCGTAAAATTAGTACAACATTATCTTAATTCGTTATCATCCAATGACCTCAACTTCTTTAAATCAAATAAGAATTCAAAAACATTATCAAATATCGTTAATTGTTCAAATCTATTCTTTAGCGAAGTAATTATCATATCCACAACAGCTAAAAAGTAATTAACTCTGAAAGAATCTTCAACTGATTGTATTTCTCAATTATGGTTAATTTTATCAAATTATCTTTTCCTAATAATACAACATCTAGTTGGAAATGTAGGCTCTATATTCATCTCAAGTGCAAGACTTTTGGCAATATTCATATTAGAGCTAAACTTTTCATCTATATATTTTTCAAAAAATACTACCACACCTTTTAATTGTTTTATGATAGCATTAGTGCACATAGATTTAGATTGTAACTTTTTCCTCACCGTGTTAATAGCGAATAAAATATCATATCAAATAATCATACCAAGTAAAAAATCAAAACTCTTAAGTACACTAACCAAGCTTTCTGCTTCACTATTTGACTTGACATCATCACAAGATCCAGATAATTTCATAAAAGTTAATCTTATTTGAGGAGCTTAAAATCTAATAGCTTTAACACTTTTTACTCGACCCTCCCAACGAGTATTAGACAATGATTTCATAGTTAAGCCTAAAATATGATCAAGCAAAACCTTCCACCTTTTAACCAAAAAATGAAATAGGTTTAACACAAGAATGTCTCATATCACTAAGAATAAGATTAAGATTATATATGACAAGCACATGGCATATATAATGCTCTTGGATTTATTTCAAGTAATCACTTTTAAACCCCTTGATGTTTTCTCTTCATGTTAGAACTATTATTATAACCTTGACCCCTTACATTATAAACATTCAGATTAAGAGAATTAAATACATTCAATAATTCATTGAAAAGCCCAATCTAAATGTGTCATCTACCTTTAAGAATTCGAAAAAGTACTCCTCTATTTTTATTTTTTTATTTGACATATTCACACATCATACTATTTTTATTTTTTTATTTGACATATTCACACATCATACTAGCAAACTCATTTGTTCTTGATGACTCAAATATGGGGTACAATCAAGAATAATAGAAAAGTATTTAACCTCTTTAATAATCCCTATGATAGAACTTCCAACGCTATGGGCCAATAGAGAAATCAACTCATTTTGAATTTTGTGACTAAGATAATGACGATGAATTTCATGATTTTGAATACGTTTAACATAATCTTGCATTATAACATCAAATCCAGCAATCATCTCAATCAATCCTAAAAAATTACCATTACTATCTTGGTATAGTTTCTCATTGGATCTTCCCAAAACTAAATTATATTTAGCAAGATATTTCACAACAGAAACTATTCTTTTCAAAACTTGTCTTCAACGTTATTTCTCCTTTGCAATTTTTTGTTGCAAATCTTTATCAACTGTTTGATTTTTGCTCAATCTTACTCTGAATTCATTCCAGGTTCTCATATTAGTCATATGCTCAATGCAATTATTATGTTCTTTGAGTCTCTCACTAAGATGCTTCCAATCTCTAAATCCGTCATTTGCTAATCTACGCTGTTTGTTAGTAGATTTGAACAACTTACAACAAAAAATATACTTTATCTACATATTTAGAATAAATTAACCATTTTCTATCGCTAATATCTCCATTACTCAAATTTCTATAATAATAAGAATATGAAAAATGACGAGAGGTATTGTCTAAAGGAAACATAAGATT
>JANIPM010000004.1:4721395-4731862 GCA_027478405.1 Erythroxylum cassinoides
AACTGCAAAAATTATTAAAATAAATCAATAAAAAAATTAAAATATTTAAGATTTTTACTATTAAACCAACCAAACTGATGAAGATTTTTTAACTATTGTAAAAACACAGACAAAGAATATAAGACATAGATAATGTGTATGGATAAATTAAACATTATTAACATAGCAATTTAACTAAATTTGATTTAAATTTATAATTTATTATAATTATCTTAAATTATTAAAATAAAGTAAAATTACCAATCGTTAATTTGTGGCTATAAGGTTAAGAGCATTGTGATAATGATTCCAACTTAAAGGTTTAGTTTTATTGAGACTGGATCCAACTAAGGTGAAGGATATTGTGGTAAATGAAGACACTACACTAGTGGGTGGCAGACAAATACAGTGAAAAATAATCCACCAACCTCACTATTCACGAGCTTATGTCAAATTTATAATTGAGAAAACTACTATTGCATAGAACAAAGATTCCACGCCAGTTGGTAGCTTTTCCAAGTCTGTTCAAGTAAAACCAAGATGGCTCTCAAGTCTCAGGGGACAGGACACAAAGTTCAGGCATCGTGTAAAGAAGTGATTGGCTCGAGAGAGCTACTTAGTCAACTAGTTAGCTCTAGTTTGACTCTTGTGTTCTTCTCCTTCCACTACTAGTTAACAACCACTTCGAGGACAAGTATTCCGGCATTATATAAATTATGTACGTGTGCGTGTGTGCGCCGTTCAAGTCTTATCAAGTCTAGAAGAAGCACGTGATTAAAGGCTCCAGCTTTCAGATCTTATCCGAACTTTAAAACTGTTTCTTCAAATTTTCAAAACTGGGACTGGAAGCTTCCAGCTCAGTTTCTCACGTTTCTAATACAACATAAGCTGTTGTTTAACCAGAGAGGATCTAAGTTACTGAAGTTAAAAAATATATATTAAATTGCAGATTATATTATTTTTAATAAATTATTAAAACTGCTTCTTTACAGTCCTCAGGCACTTCATCTGGAGCAAGTTCTGTTGCATTATAAGAAATGAAACTGTGGATGTGAACTCATCGATTTACTTAACAAGGAGGGTTTGCTCCACTTGGAAAGGTGGAAACTTTAGGGGAAAGATAGTGACTTTTCGCTGAACAGCTATTTAGTGGAAGCTGCATTCAGATACTGACATTAAACAACTGTTTCGCATGAAACAAGTCTATTAGATGTTAAGTTAGTAATGAACAGAGAGAATTACAAAGTGAGATAGGTGAAGTTTTAAAAAGCATAAAATCATCTGAAGATGTATACATTGTCATCGTCTCTCGGATACTTTGTCCACTCGATCAGTAACTTAGTTTACAGACAAAGTGCAGAAGACAAGTATATGCAGCATACAACAAGCAGAATAGAAGATTTATATGTGCAAGAAAGAAAACCCCAGTTCATTACCTAAAGGTGGAAGGCTGAATACCACTTTGCCTTCTTCTTTCTTTGCATAGTAATAAAGCTTGTGAAGAAAAACCAATTTTTTTGCATTGTTTGTGCTGTAACTACCTTTCCGAACAACGGGAGTGTCTGCAAATCGTTTTGAATAGTGGAAACCGTGGTAATAACAATGACAAAGGGGCATGTCGTGTCACTCCTTCCTTTACTTTAGACCTTGGCTGGAGTTACAAGTAAAACTATGACATCTTTGATCTCAAATCCAAACAAAAACCAAACTGAAAAGCAATATGTGGGCAGTCTGCTGTACAGTTGCGAAAATAACAACTAACATCCATCTCCGGCCCGCTAAATCAAAAAACTTTCAATTGAAACTGCAAACAACTTCCCATCTAGGAAAATTGTTCAAAAGATATCAATTGAAGTATGGTCAAATATTGTTTCCTACAAGAAAACACAAGTATACGTAAGCTTACAAGGGAACAAGGAGGATAAGCAGGTGAAAAATGAAAAGCAAAAACGATATTGATGTGATGCAAGATCTTCAAACAAGGTGTGCAGTTCAGCTGACTTCTTTATAAATGATGTAAAGCCCAAAACTCCTCAAGTTTAGTATTCAATTCATCCACTCAGTAATTATCATACTTAGTAAGCAGGTCTGGACAGCAAAATATTCGATATAAAGACTCTCACCCACTCTTTTTCCAACTTTTAGCAGAACAACCTATCTTGAATAATAGTGGCTTCTAATAAGAAAAGAATTGAAGAATGCAGATCATGTCAACTATCACCCAGTTAATAAGAACACGGAACTCGTGATAAATTGAGGCACACAATAGGCAGTTCCATGGTATACCTGATCACATATCGGGCATGTTTCACTCCTTTCCATCCACTCCAAAAGGCATGAGAGGTGAAAATGATGGTCACATTTTGTCACAAGTTTTGGATTCTCAGTATCATATTCTGTAGAATGAAGCAGATAAAACTTTAGATTTGCCCACTAAACATGTATTAATTTCCGCATATTTACCATTACTACTTCACCTTCAAGACAAATCGGACAAGCATCCTCTTCTTCGGTTGCTGACATTACAACTTCATTTTGTTTTGATGTTTTAGACTTCTTTGGGGAGCCAAGCAAGGAACCAGCTTGAGTTTTCAAGTCTGATTCCACAAGATCTTCCGTTGCTAAAGTTTCAAAACTACTGCCACTAATCGTATCTTTAACAGTTTCAGAATCAGTTGATGTTGGACATCTTGGAACTAGCTCATATGGTAGAGGAGCAGGAGGCGGCCGGAAAGTATCCGGAGTGGCTGTATTCAGATTTAATTCAACCAGAAGACCTGCAGTAAATGCAGACGCGGCACCACCGTGAGATGTTAAGGAAGCATGCTCTTCTAAAGCCGATGGACACTGCAAAAACAATATTTAAATTTCAAGAAGGCATTTCTCAACCATGACAATCAGAAAATATCTCCTTTGAATAGAAAATGATTAGTCTTCCAAATAGCACACCAAATGATGAATAATACAAATTACAACATATCTGACTGTTTTAACAGTATACCAGGGCAGGTCACCAACATCCTCTTTTGCTAAGACAAATGAACTATTACAGAATCTCCACAGAAGTTCTATGACTTCCTTTTAGGGGAAACGTCTGGAACAACTGACACATTCCAAACACACATGTGAACACCCACTTCAAAGGTTAACCTTTTTAGATGCTTAAGGATGCCAGGAACGTCACGTTTAAACAAAACAACCAAGAGCCGCTACTTCGAAGGAGGTCAGATCATTTAACAGTAGCAAGGACCTGGCTTCCCTACCTTGCTCTGCGGGATGGTGAATGGTGATTGTTAAGAAAGCAACGTAATTAATGTTTCACCCAAATAAATTAGCAATAAAGTGGCAGCACTGATTGTGCACAACCAAATATCCTTCACTTTATTGAACCAGATATAGTTGCTTATCCTTCAATGCTAAAGCAACAATATTAGGAAAGAGCTAGTATACACATGTAGAGAAAATGAAGAAATTACTAACATAATAATATACAGGTGTTCCATGAAGATGGGGTTTCCTGGAAGAACAACAGCAACCTCCCATCTCCTGCAATAAGTTCCTTCTATCTAATTAAGTCTACCAATGATTGGTGAATAGCCTCCTGGTATCTGTCACGAGTGGATGGTCAGTCAAAAAACATAATCACTGATCATATATTTATCTTAGAACCCAACGCTCAAAGAAGTCGGATAATCGCACCTATCAACCAGATTGAAAGACAGTTTCAAAAACAAAAGAAGTAACTACAAACATACAAAGAAGTTGGCTAAACAGAAGAACAAGCTTGCAGTGAATATGATGGAAAATGAAACATACAAAGAAGTTGGCTAACATAAGATTTGACAAACTAATGAACCGTGTCATCCCATAATGTTTATTACAACCTATTCATCATAAGCATTTAGTAGCAAGTAATTCCAGTCAGGGAAGCAAAACGTCTGATAGATGTAAAGAATTACACTTGGACCATAAAATTCCCAGATAAAAGTAGTAGAATTAAATCTAAAACCTTTGAGAACCGCATAACAGACCCTAATTCCATGCAGCTAAAACACAACCAACCCCATCAAAAGAACAAACACAAAACTAGTAGCGGCAACAACATCAAGTTTCAAAACCCAATTCAAGAGCAGTACCCAATTCCCCAAATAAAAACTAGAACCCTAAAAAGAAAGGCGGAGAAGGGGTAAGAAGCATCAAGTAAAAGCTACAAAATTTAATGCCAAATTACGTTGAAAACACCCAAAAAAAAAAATCAAATGGGTCACCGAAAAGGAGACGTGAAGAACAGAAACTTACTTCCAGGAAGCAAAAGGAAAAGGAGAGGTTTGGTATTACACAAAAGCAACGAACTACCCCTTGAGTTTGTAGACAAGAACTGGGTTTGGGTTTGGGTTTGGGGTAAAGGTTAAAGTGAAGATAGCTTTGTACTTTTGTGTATTATTGATTGATTTATTGTAGTCTTTTGTTCTTTCATGCTTTGTTCGCATACGCACAGTCCACTCGTTCCATTGCTGGTGGCTGCTTTCACCTAAAAGACTCTGCTTTTTCATGTTTTCTAAAAACAGTTTTCTGTACCAAATCCTCAGAATTATCATTTATCGGATATTTTCAAACAGCATTAGTCGGATCAGATTTGTCACGAGCGGGCATAGATCGTCTATTTCCATTCATCGATTCCGATTCTGATCAAACTACTAAAAATTAGTTAATTGAAACAGAAAATCTATCCTACTTAAGCATAAGCTAGAAAATCTCATCCCGGAACAAACTATAAGATTTAATCATCTATTTTATTTTTACTGTTTTAACACTCTTCTAAATTATCTTATCACGTATTTATATAAAATCTACATAAATACGTAGATAAAATAAATTAAGAATAATAAAAGTAAATTGGTGTAGTGTTTGCTGAATGTTTCTTACTTAAAAATTACTTCTAACATTTGTTCTTTTAATAGACTTTTCGGATTATTAATAAAGCCATTCATTTATTAGCAAGGGTCGCTTTATTTCATGCAAATCGTCTCGATTGGATAATATCCCAAACAATATTGTTTCTGAACTTTATTCTAATTTTTCATTATTTGTAATCTATTATGAAGAATCTTAGTTTCGGATGTATAGAATAAAGTCTACTTATTAGTTTTGGGTTTAGTTGCTTCTTCCATTTTGGACTTGAGTATTCTAAATTAGGCTTAGGTTTTGGCCTGAACCGACCTCAACTTTTTTTAACAAAATCAGATTATTTTATATAAAAAATTTGACTTTCAGAGCTCAACTAAAAAAGTCATTTTATACTTTTAATTTTTTAAAAATATTTATACTTTTAATTTTCAAAGTCGGTGGGTGTGTAGGATAACCAAAGAATCTTCAGCGTATTTTTGGAGTGTTCTGCTTTAGGAAAAGAAGTCACTATCGTCGCTAACCTAAGCAATCTTCTTAAGGATATTCTAAAAAAATATTGTTTTGATTTTATTTTTTAAAATAATAATAATTTATTAAAAATATAACAATATTGTTTTAAAATTTTAAACTAAACGTAAGGGGTTCAAATCGAACCATTTAAATCTATACTTATCTTAAAATCTAATTAATTCAAATTTAATTTATTAACTTTAAATTGAACAAAACCTAATCAAGATGCGTGAAATTGTTATTACTAACAATAACTCTAATTAGTTAAATTATTAGGTTAACATAACAAATTTGTAAAATATATACTTTGATCAAGTTAATATTTACAAGTTTTAGGATATTTTCACTCTTAATTGATAATAAAATCAACAAACAAACAATAAATAATATTTAGTACGAATGCTGCTATATGTAAAATTTGAAAAGATCTAATAATATTCAATCTCACTCTTATTTTAAAAAGAGGTTATTTTCGAATGATCTACACAAAAAGTCTTAATTAATAGTAAGATTAACTAGAGTGATAAGACATTAAAATGATATTAATGTTAAAATAATATCACGACTATTTAAATTGTGTCTTATTAGGAAAAAAATCTCAAATTCAATTTAATACATATATTTTTAATTAGTCATTTTCTTGAAAGTTTTATATAAATTATAATTTTTTATTACTATTCAAACTTGCAAAGTCTTGATCTGAGATTCTACGCTCGTAATTTGACCGACCATTAACAAGAATACAAACTTGAAACAATCTTTGCTAAAACAACGTAGGAAGAGTCAACTTGTTCATCGGTTATGGCAAGACAAATGTGCAGATCAGAGATGGCAGATGTTTTAAACTTCATTAAGATCTTCATCACCCAACTCAAAAAAAAAAAAACACGGAGATTAAAAATAAAATTTAAATAATTGTTGAAAAATAGTTGTGAATATAAATTTTGATATAGATCTAATGATAACTCGAATTGGTGGATACTTACAATCTATCTGTTTTTTATTAACTTTATTTTTCTGATTTTTTCTTAAATATTTATAGTTAAATATAATAAAATATTAATACTTTTAAATAAATTTAACTTTAAAATTCTCACTTTAGTCTTCAGTACTCACATTTTTTACCATATTTTATTTTCTTATAGGATGATAATAATACAAATGATATGGAGATGGAGTTTTGAATGTTGTGGAGTCCACGCAAAAGCAATTTGAAGTTTTAGATATTTTTATCTTTGTTCCAACTCTTGATTGTGAAAAATATATGATATTTTTGCACTAAACGTTATGATTTTTATTATTCTAATTTTATGATTTTTTCAAACATGCAAAACAAAATCTTGACTTATAATTATTAAAGTAATATTGATTTCGCAAAAATCTGTCTTTATATTTTCTATTTAGAAATTATATTTTTATGTATTATACAACCTGATAGATATCTAAAAATTCAAACAATCCAATAAATTTAAATATGGATAATAAATCATAAAAGTAATAGATTTTAAATAGATAATAGATTGAGTTATAATAAATAGATATAAATATGAGTAAATAATACTCAAACTAAAGCCTATCAATTGAAACATGAATAGACAACATTCCTACGTCTGTTAATGTCTGAATAAACGCGTTGACTACTCCTATCCTCTTTAAGGTACATTTGCTGGCTCCAGTTATATGAGAATTTTTGACTTGTAACACCACTTTTGATCAAAGTCTCCAAATTCCAATTGGGTTTCTTTTACTTTTAAGAGAATGTTGAATGGACAAGGTTGATTTTTTTTAATGAATTTGCTCCCATGAGTTTGGAGGACGATCTACATCGATTTGTTGTAAAATTAACTTTTGTTAGGCATAATATAAACTAGTAACATAAAAACTTAAAGTTTAAAAGATTCAATTAATATTATACTAGACAGTATTAGTCGAGTTAGATTTGTCATGAGCGGGAATAGATCGTCTATTTCCATTCATCAATTCCTACTCTGATCAAACTACTAAAAATTAGTTAATTGGAAGAGAAAATTTCATTTTGACTTAGTACAAAACTAGAAAATCTCATCATGCCTTAAGCATAAACTATAAGATTTGATTATCGGTTCCACTTTTATTGTTTTAACTTTGTTATAAGTTATTTTATTTACATATTTATGTAATAGTTTATACAAAATTTGTTTGTAATAAGGAGGATGCACGTAACCTCTCTACCATATAGAAATAAGACTGTGTATTACGAAAACTCATTTTAGTGAAACTCTTATTTTATTAAAAAAACAATTTAGTAGAGTTTTGAAATTAATAAAAAATTTTAAATCAGATAAAAGATTAATTTTCATTTTACTATTTAAAATAATTATTATTCTTAATTAAGGAGCATTTAGTGGTTGGATTTGGCCTAGACTTAAGTATTTTCAATTAGGCCTAGGCTTTGGCCTTAGCTGAGCTCAACTCTCTAAAACAAAACAATATTGTTTTATATAAAGGAATTAAGTCTAAGATCGATATGAGCCTGAGTTTAATTAAAAAAAATCTTTTTATACTTTTAATTTTTTTAAAAGTATTTTATACTTTTTAATTTTCAAAGTTGGTGGGTGCGTAGGATAACCAAAGAATCTTCAGCGTATTTTTGGAGTGTTCTGCTTTAGGAAAAGAAGTCACTATCGTCGCTAACCTAAACAATCTTCTTAAGGATAATCTAAAAAAATATTGTTTTGATTTTTTAAATTAATAATAATTTATTAAACTACGAGAGTTCAAACTATTCGAACCGTTGAAATCTACACTTATATTAAAACATAATTAACTCAATTTTAATTTATTAACTTTAAATTAGACAAAACTTAACTAAGATGTGTGAAATTGTCGTCATTAACAATAACTCAAATTAGATATATTATTAAGTTAACATAATGAATTCGTAAAATATATACTTTGATTAAGTTAATATTTACAAATTTTAAGGTATTTTTACTCTTAATTAATAATGAAAATAAACAAACAAATAATAAATAACAATATTCAATACAAATTCTGCTAATAGAGGAATTTGAAAAGGTCCAGTAATATTCAGTTTCATTTTTAACTAAATAAGAGGTTGTTTCCAAATGATCTACATAAAAAGTCTTAATTAATGATAAGATTAGAAAAATTATTTTTGAATTAGTTAGAGTTGATAAGTACAATTTTGAATTAAATAAATTTTGAAAAATTAATCAAAAACTAATTAAATTAATGTCAAAATAATATAATTTTAACTCGACAACTTAAATTATGCTTTATTAGGAAAAAAAATCTCAAATTCAATTTAATATATATTTTTTAATTAGTCATTTTCTTAAAAGTTTTTTTTAATTATAATTTTTTATTACTATTCAAACTTACAAAGTCTTGATCTCAGATCCTACTCTCCTAATTTGACCAACCATTAACAAGAATACAAACTTGAAACAATTTCGACAAATGTGCATGAAACATGAATAGACACCATTCCTATGTCTGTTAATGTCTGAATAAACGCGTTGACTTCACGTATCCTCTTTAGGTACATTTGCTGGCTCCAATTATATGGGAATTGTTGACTTGGAACACCACTTTTGATCAAAGTTTCCAAAATCCAAATGGGTTTCTTTTACTCTTAAGAGAATGTTGAATGGACAAGGTTGATTTTTTTTTAATGGATTGACTCCCATGAGTTTGGAGGACAAATCACAAAAATTAAGTTTTAATAGGCAAAAGTTAAATCAGTAAGATAAAAAATTTAAAGTTTAAAAATTTTAATAAGTACCAAATCGTCATAAAATCGATTACAAATTGAATAAAATTAAAAAATATTAAACAAAATCATCCTCATTTATTGAAAAATTTAATATTTAATAAAAATAAAAATTAATTCATTTTAATTTATAAACGGATCAATTTGATAAGTCTCATTGTCAAGCTAGAAGTTGGTCTTTTGGATGAGGCCTTAAACATGTTTTAGTTCAGGCCCAATAGACACACTTATGAAAGACCTTCTGATCCTTTATTGGGCCTTGAGAGATCCACGTTAAACTTAAAACTCTTGTACCAGGAGATGTAATAAAATTTGTTAATGATTAGTTAAAACTAAGAAGTGGACATTCCTGAGAGGTAAGCTGTGGCGTCACATCAGGGATGTACCTAAGGTTAATTTGGTGGTATGCAGTTTTCTGAAAATGAGGTATGAGTTTCTTAAAACCATAGTAATCTTCAACAAATCATCTCCAACTTTGATGCTTTAACTATTGTTTGTTACTCAGTTAGATTGACTTGTAATCAAAGAGTGAGTTTTCAACCTTCCAGTGGAGCTGTGGAGTACAGTTATAACCAATATTGGCATTTGTCCCAAGTCTTTGCATTGTCATCTTCTATTCAATAGTGCCCTTTATTCATCAAATTGGAAATCCTACTTGTTCGTATAATCTCACTAAAAAAGGATCCATTTTTATGGTTATTGGCCGGCTGTTAAAGTCAAATTTATCTGTTTAGGACTCGATCTTGGTACTAGTCCATAACGATCAAGCTCAAATCGTGAGTCAATTAATGAAGCAACAATTGATATTTTTATAAATTTTTTATATTTAAAAATTACAAAATATGTCTAATTTTTCATAATTAGTTAAAATTACTAAAAGTAATAAATATATATATTTTAATTTATTGAAAAATTAATCTGCTATAAATTATATAATTATCAGTATTGATGTGATGAATTTTTTAACAGAATAACATATTCGTGACAAATAGTCAAATAATTCAAAGAGAGAAATTTGATTTTTTATTTTTTAAATATTAAATTATTAAAAGATTTTATTGACATGATTTATCATTTTTAATATAATTACGAGGTAATTTTATAAAAATTAAATAGTTTAATATTTTATTATTAGTTTTAATAGTTCTGGTTAATATTATAAAATAAGATAAACTCTGGTATTTTACATATATGTTATTCTAAAATCTTTGTCATGAACGATACTAAAAATAAAATTTCATAGATTAATATTGAATATTTCTTTAAAATATTCCTTTTGCTAATTACACAAACTA
>JANIPM010000004.1:4733748-4744868 GCA_027478405.1 Erythroxylum cassinoides
CGACAAACACATCTTCACGTTTATTTTGAGATTTATATAATATTATTCGACTTTTTATATATTTTAATATTTAATTTTAATACTAGTTTTATTTATATTATAATCCATATAAAAGATTTGATTAGATATATTTTTATTTATGATTTATATGGTATAAAATTATACAATAATTAATATATTGTGTTTGACATATTGTTTAATATATTTTAAATAACATTTATAAGCATAAATAATTTTTATTACAAAATAAAATATAGTTAAAATTAAAATTATTTTTTATTTTTATATTGTCAAATGATTTATTTTATAATTTTTTTTAAAATAACAATTAAATTGTAGACTGACTTTTTAAAAAAACTATTTCCAAAAAAATTATACATATAAAAACTATACTAATATAAGTTCGTTCAAACGAACAAGCCATCATAAGCACGGCAGATTTCACCGCGTAAAGGAATCGGTACCAATTAGAAGAAACACTTGACGCCAACCGCGCACGTTAGCAAAGTCTTCAACTTGCTCTGCTTAAATCCTCCACCTACCCGCGCTCCTTTTCTACGTCGAGCCTTCTTTCTCTCCAGCTCTCTCCTTTCTGTCTCTTTACGAGTCAAGTAATTAATGAAAAGTCCCTACAACGTGTACGGTCGTCGGACCCCAAGCCCCGGCGGCTTTTTCTACTCGCCGACTTCCTCTTGCACCGATGCCTCCTCCTCCACCGTCAAGAAGCGAAACCCTGTCGCTGTCGCCGCCAGATCGGTGGCTGGAGCGTTTGTGGGTTGCTTCACGCCACCTGAGAATGAGGACTCCAAGAGTTATCAGCACTCTGAAGAGTATAAACCTACCTCTGGTAAATTGAAACTCCAGCTGCCAAGCTTCCCTTTTAAGCTTTTGCAACATAAATGATTCATATGACTAGAGTCAGTTGTGCTTAGATTCCCGATTTTGGTTTATGGGAAGTCATGTTAAAGAATGTTACTTGACTTCTGTTTGAAGTAAACAAGTTGTTGTCCATTTTAGTGGACTGATCTGGTTGCAGAGAGAAGCATAATCATAGTAATGAAGTTTTCCCGAATCGTGTCAATTAATTACCTCATGGCGTGGCTTGGGGGTGGATTCTAATCTCTCACAACGTTCAAAAGCATAATTTGTTCGATTTCATTTCCTTCGTGGGTTCTTACTGTTTTTTATTTGCCGATTTAACTGATGAATTTCGAGTTTAACAGTGATTGAATAGGTGTAACTTCGTTTCTTTTAGTTTCAAGCAATCCCGCAAATAACCGGAGACAAGGTTCTAAAGGATCTATCTATGGAAGTGCACACAACTCGACCCGTGAAATACAGGCGGGGACTATGAAGTTCAGCATGGATGAAATCTGCCGGGCCACAAGGAACTTTTCCCCTTCTATTAAAATTGGACAAGGTGGGTTTGGGACAGTCTACAAGGGCAGACTCGAAGATGGTATGGTTGTTGCAATCAAACGAGCTAAAAAGGTTCGTAGAAAAAAGGATGTTTACATGATTTGTTTTCCTGTTTCTAATTGCCCAAGAAACAATGTGTTAACGAGGTTACAGCCTCCATCAATGGCTTGGGGACCTGTTCTCTGCAGAGCTTGTATGACAAACATTTAGGTGTGGAGTTTCAAACCGAGATTCAAACACTGGCACAAGTAGAGCATTTAAATTTGGTAAAGTTTTATGGGTATTTGGAGCATGGAGATGAAAAAATTGTTGTAATGGAGTATGTACCAAATGGAACTCTCAGAGAACACTTGGACTGTGAGTTTACTTTTACTTTGTCATATTTCTCTACATCTCATTGTCTGTCTGTTTGTCATCATAGGAACTTCACATTCTTGTGATCTTGATTGAGTTAATGAAGCATGTTAAAGCAGGTATCGGAGGCAATGTCCTTGACCTTTCTCAGCGCCTGGATATTGCAATTGATGTGGCTCATGCAATCACTTATCTTCACATGTATACAGGTTTTCCTTTGTTTAATGGCCTATTACTTTCATCGAAACTGGACTTGAAGCTGTGTTCTTCAACTATGTGATTTAACTATGTCATCATTTATCGGATTCATTCCTTGCAGACCACCCGATCATTCACAGAGACATAAAGTCCTCAAACATTCTGATCGCCGATAACTTTCGAGCCAAGGTCTCTGATTTTGGTTTTGCAAGGCTAGCAGCTGATACCGAGTCGGGTGCCACTCATGTGTCTACCCAAATCAAAGGAACTGCCGGCTACTTAGACCCAGAATACCTTAAAACATATCAACTCACTGAGAAAAGCGATGTTTATTCGTTTGGTGTCTTACTGGTTGAGCTATTATCTGGGAGACGCCCAATAGAACCGAGACGGGAAATCAAAGAGCGAGTAACTTCCAAATGGGTACAATTTTCTTCTCTTCTTTGCCTCATTGATTATTAGATCTCTAAGATCATTAACTTCAGAACTATGGGATGAGTTTACTGTGAAGAGATACTGTGCAAAACATTCCTTTAACTCGTACATCTTGTCACCAACTTTTGTGTCAACTCAATGTTCAAGAACACCAAAAACAATTGGAATCGAAAAGATCTGCACATGACTCTGAATAAGTGTGACTTGCAGGCGGTGAACAAGTTTATTGCCGGAGAGACAATTTTAATATTGGACCCAAAGCTGGAAAGAAGTGCAGCAAATAACTTGGCCCTGGAAAAGATTATGGAACTGTCTGTACAATGTATGGGTCCTCGCAGACAGAGCCGACCAAGCATGAAGAGATGTGCAGAGATCCTCTGGAGTATCCGTAAAGATTACAAAGAACTGTCAGTCTCAGATTTTCGATCCAACTCACAAAGAAGTGCTTCAGTTGGAAGAGAATAAAAGCAGATTTACTGGGAAGAAGGTCAGATTGTAAAAAAATGGTAATGTATCTTTGACTAATGAAAGCCATTTCTGTGATCAATCAAAGGATCGAGGAAGCTAGCTTATGCCAAACTGGGTTTCTAATCACTTCTGGTTCCGTGATCAGGATCATGGGAGCAAGTTCTTTAGTAACGTTTACTACTTTTGAGTATAGGAAAATTCGTTGTGCAAATAAGAAGTTGCATTTAATTTTGTGGAAGATTATCATTTCTTATATCTTTCCGTTTCCTTTTCATCTGTCTTGGTGGAGAACAAGTCCTGTAAGCCTACATGTCTTGCTCATTTTTACCATTTATGTAATCTATTTCCTTTTCTATTTGTATCTAATCTCAGAGGTCTGGTATAATCTGATATTTTTCTATTTTTGTTTCAACATTTTGGCTTCCATACAACTAAAACATAACAAAGCAATCAAATGGTCAAGAACATAAAATTATCAAATTGTTCATTAGGAATATTAAACTATAAATATGTGCAGTGTGCTTATACATGTATAAACAAAGCTATACTATTGGTATTCCATTCATCTCTCTAAATCTCCTATGTACATCTAGAAGAGGATCACAAAAGAAAATAACCAAAAGACCCAAAGTTCAGCAAAGTTTACGCTGAAAAGAATTTGCAGCACTCAGCTTTTTGGACTGAAGTTCATGTCGGTATCTGGTTCTTGTGGGTTGACATACTCTAAGACAAGACTACTAAGTATACCCCAAAAAGAAAGAGGCAAGAATACTTGATTCAGACTTCACACTACACGTTCAGAGATGCATTTAACTGTAAGCTATTTCTCGTAGGAGCTGAGAACTTATCTTGGAAATTTTCTCCATCTCCCACCCTCTCCTAGGCTCTTGGAAATGAACTCTGCCGCGTTAGGTGATATTCTGTGTCTACCGGTCCTTCCGGATCACTACTTCCATAGTCCACTTTTGAACAAAGGAAGAAGAAGGAAGATGAATATATGGATACATGCCATATACTGCAAACCGTTTTGTACCCAAAAAGAAAAAATCAGATAGAGAAACAAAGAGAAAAAGAGTATAGAGTAAAGAGGAAATTAAATGAACCTGTGCCAAATCCAGTAGCTTTCACTGCTTTCTAGCTTCCAACTTATTGCTGCCATGGCCAATGCAGTAAATCCCACAAGTACAAAACCCCATCTAAATCTTCTCAGTATTGTCTTCAGTAAATTGTTCATCCAACTTTTCACATTATGCCACCTACAATTGGAATTTTACCGAAACAATATGCGATTAACTACTGTTTTATGTATATGCCTCTGCATCTTACACGCCAACTCACCTGCTGGTCATATTTATACACAGTTCCATCCCAATGCAAAATGACCTCATTTTGGTGGAGAACTCAATGAGCAACCCAACAAGAAGACCGAGTGTCCCAATTGCTATCACAAGAATAATATTCGAAGACCTGCAATCAGTGTTGTCAAACTAAAATCCACTTCTAAACGAAAGAAATGCAGGTTAAATTTGGAAGCTCAAACTACCTAGTTGCCTTTGTTATGGCCATAAGGGCTGTAAGGATAGCAACAACTGTGTGAATAGTCCTTTTAAAAGCTTCATCAATAGTGGCCAAGTACACAAAAGTGCTCACTACAGCCATGAAAGAGAGCCAAAAATCCATGAACTGAAACAGTTTCAAGTCAGTAGATCAGTAAATTGAAAACTAGTAATAAGATACACATATGCAAAAGCTATATAAAAATCAAGCAATGTTGCAAGAATATGCAAGAGAAATGCAAAGTTCTACATCTTAAACCAATTTACAAAAATAATTTTTCTATGAATGTTCTAACACTATCCTCAAATGGTTACCTAGCTTTCAATCGTGTTTCTATGAAATGTGTCAACTTAATATGCAAGAGAAATGCAAAGTTCTACATCTTAAACCAATTTACAAAACTAATTTTTCTATGAATGTTCTAACTCTATCCTCAAATGGTTACCTAGCTTTCAATCGTGTTTCTATGAAATGTGTTAACTTAAATTAGATTTTCCCGGAGTTGGAAATTTGGCAGACTGGGTTATATGGATTTGTAGGGCCACGGAATCCCAACTTTTATTGGATAACCGCCTTTCCTAAGTGGTCGAGGTTGTAAGACAATCTCTTAATAAAAAGTCATCTCCCAACAAATCCTGGAGGATCATTTGAAAGGAGAATCTATGACAAAAATGTAATTGGGGAACATTTGAGCTTGTAAAAAAAAATAAAAAGAAAGAAACCGTGGAACTTCAGAAGTTTACATTTTCTTTACTCATAAAAGGCTTCAGAACTATGAAGCCAACTCAAATCAATCGGTTTCCCTAAATCTAGTTATGTATGCAGTTCAGATCGTGTAGAAGCTGTGAGGGAGCCACAGTATGCAACCAATCAACTTTTGTGCCCTCATGTGAACATGTTTTGATGAACTTATACCAGTCTCATGTTATGCAATGCAACAATAGTTCTATGCAAATCTATCATATAAGATCATTAAGGTGAGATTCATACTTGCAGAACATTGTATGATAATACACACCGCGTGCCTACATCACATGCATGATATAACCCACTTGAAATGCCACTGGAGGTGAAAAGCACCCATTCTGCAAATGCCTGCAAAGAACCAAAATAAGTTAGTGAACGGGTACTGACTGATGGCTTTCAACATTTATCCCTGCAAGCAGTATAACTCAACCCAACGCCAACTTTGAGCCGATACATTGGTATAAATTCCATGGTATTTAAACAAAAACTACCATTTTCACTTGCTTGTCAGGCAAATCAGTTCTATTATGGAACTGAAGGGTATTTTATCACCATGACAGCCTTAAGAAAGACAAGCATATTCACCTAAGTATCATCGCCTATTGTTGCTGCAGTAAGTATTTTACAGCATGAGCTACGAAGTAAAGAATAGAATCAAGATTTTTACCTTTTTCCGAAGAGACCAATATGCAGGAAGAATAGCTGCAGCATTTGACGCAATGAGTGCAATCGATTGCCATATGTGCCCTACATCAGATTCCATCTATTTATTAAATCAAAGATAACCTTTTTCAACTTTCAAAAACTTAATTTATTTGCAGATCAATGCCTTTGTGCTTCAACAACTGAACTGTAATGCTTTTATAAGACGTAAGGATCAATCTTGGACCACCATAGTTGGTCAATTTAAGCACAGTTTACCAGAAACTAAGATTTTTATAAGAGAGAGAAAGAAGGCCAAGGCCAAGGTTAGGTCAGTTCTCATATCCTTCACTAAAGCAAAGCAATAGACATCAGAAGTTTATACCAAATATCTGTCAAATGTCGACTCTGCGCCTTTGCTTGAAAACCCTCTGACATAGATTTTCAAGTCCATCCCCCCTTGACACTTTCAAGGAAATGGTTCTTTGGCTTAAAAAGATTAAGTCACACCCAAGAAAAATAACCAAATGATGGAAAAAAGTACATACTCTGTTGCGATACAACTTCAATGCTACAATCGAGGCCCCCATGCGTTCGGTCACAGGAACAAAAGCTGAGGAAGAAAACAAAGAATGACACAGGGATTAGGAATGTACTAACCTATGCAATCTCACTTATGCAAGTTGGCACCAAAAATTTTGCACCAAGAATAACATAAGAAGGAGAAAGTGTTATGAGATTGAGAATATGGAACCTGTATGATGTCAGTCCACTGGCATCTAATGCTACTTTGCACTCCCCATGAGAAGAGCATCTTTTAGGGCACCTCTCAACTGAAATAGACATAATGGTCTGGCCAAGGGAACTACTATTTGATGCACTTAAACTTCTTAATCCAAAAGCCCAAGTTCCCTCCTTAACATACAAGATATAAAAATCAACCTTCTGTTCACTTGAATCATACAACATGAAAAACATAGAACCATCACTGCTTCTATTCTTGTATGCATAATAATAGTCCCAATTGTTGATAGATGGCATTCCACCAAATCTAGCATATAATTCATAGCTTATCTTTGCATCCGATGTTAGGCGAATGTGTATATTTCCTCCAGCTGCACCATGAGGAATGTTTAGGATAAAATAAGACCAAGAATCTTCTGCTTCTCCACCATATGAGGTATTGCCTGACAGGGGCTCCAAAGGAAAATTAGCAGAATCTGGCGATAATTTTTCACTGACTGGCAGATAATAGGACTCAAAGGGAGAGTTGTCCCTCCTAAGATTTGTCTACATATAGCCAACCATGATTCATAAAGTTAATTTTTATGTGTGAATAATTCCTCAAAGACATAAGAATAAAAATAAACTATAGAAGTAAGCTGTTTAGAAGTTATTCCAACATATTATCACAATCCACACATAACATGCCAAAACGACAACACAGATTTGCATCTTCAAAGAAAAATGAGCAAGTCACAGTCAAGATAAAGGGAGCTCATGGATTTTCATAATCTTACCTGAAGCATGTATCTTAAAGAGGTACAATTCAGTCCTGCTTTGCCAACTGGACATCCAAGCACTTGCCACTTAATGGAATAGCAAACCTTTGTTGCAGCAAGTTCAGTAGCCCCAATTTCTTTTGAGAGATTAGATGGTAAAACAGTAATAAACCAGCGGCCAACATTTGGAGAACGAAGAACAAAGGGGGCCTTGATTAAGTCACCAGAATAATCATGAAGTGCCACCGAAGGCATTGCACCATGCCGCACAAAATACATTAAATTAACTTCACTAGCAATCAGACCGTTACGTGATGGGCTTCCATTGATACTGAAATTTGTTGCTGCTATTGTCAATTGTTCTACCAAGTCAACCACCTCCAATGAATAGACTCTTTGTTCACTTTCTTCATGGCAAGATGCCTCAAAACTTTTACAAGAAAACCCAGTTTCAGATGTTTGGAAATTTTCATTTGGTGTATTATCTGTAAGATTGTAGCTATTAGATTGAGAACATGAAAGCAGGTCTACTGTCTGGTCACAGTACTGGCCCCACAATGTTGAGGCTCTACATCCTTCCACGCTGATGTTGGCAGTAAAGGAGTATGCTGGGCTGCGGACAATCTGCAATTTCATACTATTTACTATCATTTAAAAATTGCTATGCTCTTACTAAAGTCTAGAGGAAACCATTTACTGAAGAGAAAACATAAAGCAAGGATAGATAATCTAGTATTCGTCCAGGTTTGTGCTTGATTTTGTCTTCAAGATATTAGCATTGAGTAAGAATTTTGAAATTCTCCACAAATTTAAGCGTAACTTTATAGGACTGATAAGCAAATATATCCAATTTTTCCATTAATGGAAACAAAAAGGTAGCCCTCATTCTCATTGTAAACAATATCCAAATATCAACTTTAGCCAGCAAATCATACATTATTATACTTCTCCAACTACTCAAAGTTCTTCAAATGAGAACTTGTTTCTTCCAAGAATAACAGTTGTAGCTATATCACCGAAGTAGGACTGACTAGGAATTGATTACTAAAAATGTGCAAGCTAATGATGCACTTGAGGAATCAGAGTAAGTTAAAGCAGTAACTTAAGTAGAAAGGGATGGAACTTGGATAATGGCACTTATTAAAATTTTAAAATAATCATACCATCTTTGACTGTGTCCTTGTAGGCCCAATGCCATTGAAAAGACCCAGATACCAAACTCCTGGAGATATCTGAACAACAAACTTGTGAGTCAAATTCTGCTAACTGTTATTAACAAGACACGCTAGTCTAAGAAGAAAACAAGAACGCACTTTCTGTGCATCAACGATTCAAACCACAATCCAAATAATCCCAAAATAGAACCAGATGCCAAAATATGAACAGATGATATTGAATTTGTATGCACAGACCAAAATTTGGTCTTCACAAATAGGAAAATTGATGTCAAACCTGCTCGTTTGTCAGCTTCAAGGTTAAATTTTTCTGCATTGGATAGCACTGAACATTCTGGGGACCTCGAAATTCCGGAAATGATCCATTTGAAAGGGGAAACAGTCCTGCAAGAACAGACATGCTATAATTAAAACCATGAAGCATAACCAAATCAAATCAACAATCTCATTCAATGCACACGAACAACAGGAGTAATGCAAAAGGAATATTGTGCTACAATAACCAGTTAAGCAAGAAAGATTCAATTACAAGCGTTCTCATGCAAACTGTCATCATAGATAGTCAATCACTTTTCTTCCTAAATACAAAGGATCATCCAAAACAAACCCAAAATAATCAGGTCTTGTTCATGTCTCTAACAAATAATACCTAATTGTATCGAAGAACTGTTTAAGACATCTGGAAGAGGAGGGCTTCCATCTCTGAAGCAGATAACCGGTAGATGGCTTTTAGGAACCTTTGATATGCTCTTCTCGTCCTGCCAAAAACTCTCAACCATGAACATACTATAAAATAACGACACAAAATCTAACATTATGACTAAAATTCAGTAAAAATATCCAGAGACCATCTTCGGGACAAAACCTTAACGTACCCAAACAAACGACATTCAGTTCACACATCTAACATAAAACATCATCAGATATAATACTTACAAGGTCCACATCCGACTCTACTGTTACGTACACCGAAGAAAACCACGGAGGCAAATCAACTGAAAACATAGACAAACAAAGAGCCATTCCACCATTAAAAACAAAAAAACTACAAGATATCATCAAATCAACAACTGCAAATCCCCCACTATTTCCACTCGATGATCATTAAACAAAACACATACTAAAAAGAAAAGATTGAACCAGACTCCACTTTCTCACTAGCCGCCTTACACGCACCTCTAATGTAACGCAAATCATAAGGCTTGACCTCCGTTTGAGGGTACCTAAAGCTAGAAACAGTGAAGGTATTGGACTGTAGAGGCTCATTAGCTGAGTAAGAATAAACGAAAAGCCATGAAAAGAGCAGGCCAAGACCAACACTCCTATAACAAGAGCACCAGAGCATCGAATTCCCTGCCATGTTCTTCTAGATAATTTACTATTCCCGGGGACAGGGGGAAGCTAAAAGGGGCTTAAAGTACATAAGAGCCGTAGTTTTATTGTGTTAAATAAGGGGCAAAGAGGTAATGATAAGTGAAAGGTGGATTGCGTGACTTGTGATTGACTTGTGTTGTTAAAGTTCGACCATGTTTCTATTACTTTGGTTAAAACTTAATACTAATTTGTCTCCGACCTGTTCGGTCTTTACTTAGTACAAAGATTTCACAACACGGAACTCAAAAAGGATATTTAATTTAAGGATAATTAAAAAAACTCAAAATTTTGTTAAATTTTTAATTATACTCGAAGCTTTAAAAAGAAATAATAACTTCCATTTTTTTTCTATTTTAACTCAAACTTCAAAAAGTGATTATAAATTTTCAATTTTTCAATTTTTTAAATTTTAAACCGACGTTATAAGTTATTTTTTCGATGCCCTCAACCCTTTATTTTTTGTTTGTTTTTTTACATCTCAAAGTACTCTTTCATTATAACGTACTGCAATAGTAAGTTTTTCATTTTTAGTTTATTATCTTGATGCCCGTAGTGTGAGGGCATCGGGCTGCACAATATGAAAATCCAAAAATGAGAGTGTTAAGAAAACAAACTGAAAACGAAAAAAAATTGAAATTAAACGTAAGGTCGTCGGAGCTGCATAATCTGATTTAGATAATGTAACATCTCATCCCAGATGGGAAGGGTAAAATGGTAATTTAGAATGGGATATGAGTGTGTAAACATATCTCGGCATGATCATGCCTAATATGGCCTCCATATATGCATAAATTGCAATGTTTGTATATGCACATGATTGTACATGCATTTATGACATTTTTCAGCATATGTGTTTATTGTGAAAAATGTGTTGTTGTGCTTGAAAAATTGAATTAGAGTGATTTATGTATGTTTTACATTTTTAAGGAATTTTAGAAATTTTTCTAAAAAAATTTCGGAATACTTTTCCGGACCGAAAAAATTGCAGTGGCGGACTGATGGGATTTCCGGTACTGGAGTACGTGCCCTGAGAGGGTGGCATGCTACTTCACTCACTCAAAACTCAGTATAAAATTTTTATTACGTTTTTAAAAGACAAACGCACACTATGCAGAAAATCATTAACATGCCACCCTCTTAGGGTACGGACTCGGATATCACCATCGATGTCGAGTTTGGGTCATGAGGGAGTGGGTTTTACAGATCATATTTAAGCAATGACGTTATTTTAATTTTATGATTAAGCAAT
>JANIPM010000004.1:4927763-4941038 GCA_027478405.1 Erythroxylum cassinoides
GGTTTTTCCTTATAATTCTCCAGTTTTTCTCAGTAGTAAAAGTCTTCTATCCTTGCCCGTAATTTTTATCCCTATTTGGGAGTTTTTCACGTAAAATCTGTGTGTTCTTTACTATTCCTCTCAGTCCTATTTAGCTGCGAACCTGCTCTAATCCGGTCGATTTTCACAACACTTTCTAGCATGTTTGGTGCCTTAGTGACTTCTTCTTGGTTGAATAAAATTGCATGCTTCATTTTTCAAGGTTTTAAGTTAGCTTTTCAAGTTGTATAAATTGATTCAACAATTAATAGAATGCTATTTGCACTTCCTAAAATTTCATAATACTTTTGTATCGGCAAAATGTGAACAAGAACCAGATGGCAGTACCAAAGCTTCCAGGCAGTCTCTCTCTTTTGGAGAAGACTTGTGATTTGATTAGAAACTTCCTGGAGTATTTTGACGTGGTTGTTAGCGTTGCAAGAAATACTGATGGTAGACATTGAGCAGATTTATTCTCTGCTGCTGGAAGATCAACAGAGTATACTCTTTGTCTCTTTCTCTGTGTCCTGTGAAAGAGAGAAAGTGATAATGCAGAAGTTCATAGTTGTTCCTTGACGTAGAATGGTATTTAAAAAATCATGATACCAGGCCCTTTGTAAGAAGGATTAAGTCTTGCTATTAGATATGCATCGCCTTCTGGGGCAATTAGTGGCTTCATAGTCTTTTTTAATCGTTCAGAATTCTTTAAGTAGACCTTGTTGGTCTTTTGTGTTCAATGTCTTCCTCATTTTGGTGCATGGTTTGTGCCTTAGCTAGGTCTAAAATTTTTCTTCTTTTAACAAATTTGGGATTTTATCAATTGGTTTCTGATGCTAAGGATTTTTAACTGTCTTGGCTAACTTCCTTTTCTTAACATACCATAAAGGTTATAAGTAATATCTGAAAGAACAATTTATACTGTTCTTCACTCAATTTCTCTTGCTGGTTTCACAACATTCACTATTTGCTGAACCAAGGATTTTATTTCTTTCCATTCTTCCAAGGTGTGACCCTATTTGACCGTCCACATGCTAGATGCATTTGCACCTCAAGCTTTTACATGTATATTGTTATTTCCATTTAGGTTGTTCGAGGAATGCTTCCAGCGCAGATGGTATCGGACTGCAGCTTGCTATATACTTGTAAGATATGAAGAACTAGTCTTTTCAATGATTAGTTAATAGGTGCTGGAATTTGTTACTTTCATTCTTCCTTGTTTTTCTTAAAAGTACTCATCTGTGTAGTCATTCCTGTTTGTGAAAGCTGTGTTATGACCTTAAAATTAAGTATCTTAGTCTGTTCCATAACTAATTAATCAAGAATTTGAAAAATATTACTGTAGTCTGCGCCTAAGCGTTGCAATTATATTGTAAAGGAAATATTTTATAGTCTAAAACTTGTGTGAATAAAGTGCAGTTATGGACATTTATATTAAATAAGCATATTGAGACAATTTATTGTGATGATACCGTATTTGTTAATCTATTGTACTTATGATTGTTCCAGGTGATTGCTAAACTTGAAGGTCCTGCTGTCAGTCAGTACTGTGCTTTACGTTTATTACAGGTAGAGATTGTATTAAGCTTTGCCTACTAGCTTCTTTCTCCACTCTTTCAAATGGTTGTAGTTGAGTGGCATTGTGTCACAAATCATAACCATTCCTCAACCCACATCCAAAATTTACAACAGCTTGTGAATCAAAAAGTATAAAAATAGGACAGTGCTGGCCCCTGACGAGGAACACCTGAGGAGGCGTAACTTCACTAGTTCATCTTTCTGGTAGGTTTTATTCACTGCATGACTAAGACAAATATTTATATGCTGATGCAGGCAACGCTTGATGATTCTTTATATGAACTTGCTGGTGAGCTGGTATGTACTGGGCATGGCTATACTTGACATCTTTTGCTTCAAAAACTGAATTTTTAACAAATGATGCCTCAATTGATAATGGTTGGTGTGTATTATTTTCTGCTTTGTCTATGGTTCTTAGGTGCGATTCTTATTAAGATCTGGGAAGGAATATGAACAGACGTCTGCAGATTCTGATAAATTATCTCCGAGATTCTTGGGATATTTTCTTTTCCGTTCTAGTTACAGAAAATCATCCTTGGATAAAAGGTTGACTTGCATTTTCCTAATTGATGTTTATTTTTGCTTACTCTATATAAATTCTATTGGATATCTTTATCATTCCAGTTAATACTAACAACAGATTGTCTTTGTATCAGTACCACGTTCAAGGAGCCGAGTGCACATGTTACTTCTGTGAAGAACATTCTAGAAAGTCATGCTAGCTATTTGATGTCAGGAAAAGAGCTTTCCAAACTTGTTGCATTTGTAAAAGGCACTCAGTTTGATTTAGTGGTAAGGGACATATTTGTTTTCCTTTTCCTTGTTTGACTATATGTAGTACTCATGACTGGGATATGAATAACTGCAGGAATATCTTCAACGGGAGAGGTACGGTAGTGCTCGCTTGGAGAATTTTGCTTCAGGGCTGGAACTAATTGGACAGAAGGCATGATAACATTCTGATGTTCCTTGGTTCTTAAGTGTCTTCTATCTTGGTTCTCTAATAATTGACAACTTATCATAAAAGTCCCTTTTGTTTTCCCAACATATGGCATGTACGTGAATGTGGATTATTGCATTTTGTGGGCATTCTTTGTGATTTAGATCTCATACTGGTATGTGTCTATGTAGTCAAGATTGATTAATTTTTTTTCTTACAACAATGGATAAACTTACATTCATTTGATGGCGATTATTAGTAGTATCATGTTTAATCATAAGTTATCAACAACTTGGGAGGATTTTAACAGATATTTAAATGATTTTTATTGCTTCTGTCCTTATAAGGCCTTACATTTAGCTTTGGTGTATATTAATCAGCTCTGAGGAGAGAGATGTTTAATTTCATTTTCTCTCCTGACACAACCACCATTTACTTGTCTCAGCTTCAAATGGATACGCTGCAAAGCCGGTTAGATGCTGAATTCTTATTAGCGCATATGTGTTCTGTAAAGTTCAAGGAGTGGATAGTTGTTCTGGCAACTCTCTTAAGACGATCAGAGGTACAATTGCCTTGAGCAATAATGTTTATCACAAAATAATTATGAAGGGTGATGTTGCTTTTCTTGGTTACTTTCCATTCTTAAATTGAACCTTACTCACTCTGAAGGTGGTTTTGTTTTCCTTGTCAAGTGGGTCCTTTTTAGTTCAAAACGAATAGCCATTAACTTTTGGTTTGAGCTAATATCTGCTGTTTGAAAATGATTGATCTTGTTAGTACATTGTCCTTGCAACGGCCGAATTTGTGATAAAATGCTAAAACTTTGCTGGGAGAGGGGGCTAGATATAATTTCATTCTTTTGGTGTTACATGTGCTTAGGGAGAAGCATGGCTATTTCTTTTAGATTATTATGTTGAACATGTTAGTTTGGTTGGGTGTTTATGACCCCCTTGATAAGACTCCACTGAGACAAAGATGGGCTTTCTATTACTTTTTTTCTCATAGGATCGAGAGGTAGTAGTCATCCAGCCATCTTGAAGTATTAAATACCCTAAAAAAGAGCTCAGATTTAAGGCGGAGTCAATTCATTTGTATCACTGGCTTCCATCTTAGCCATGTGGAACTGTATATCTTTCCTTAAGTTTGATTTGTTCCTTCTTGGTCATTTTCCACAGGTTCTTTTTGATCCTTTTGCGTCATGATTTGCACCTATGGAAAGCATACAGCTTCACTCTTCAGGTATATGCTTCTATTATAATATTTGCAGAATGGTGTTTATAAGAAGGCTCACCTTATCTTCTTGATGTATGCTGTAGTCACACTCTACATTTACTGAGTACCAAGACCTCGTTGAGGATTTGGAGGTCAGACTCTCCAGTGTCCCAGAGTTGGAATAAAGATGATGATCGTGTTGTATTCTTGGGCTACTTATCATGTTATGAGTTTTTATTTTAACTATTGAGGAGGATGAGCAAGCTGACGAACCAGGTATTTGAAGCTTTGATATGGGCTATCATCCATCTCATTTCTTGTAAATATGAAGGCTAAATCTTCTAGGGAAAGTTGTTAATACTTTTTGTTTCTTTAGTTTTGACCTGTGTATAAATTTTTTCATTTGTATAAATGTGAATAGACCAAGTTACCTTCAATAAAATTTCATTTTCTAGAAATCATCAAAAAATATTTGAGACAGGTGATATAGCAGAAGCGTAGCCAGCTTAGGCATGTGCTCATCAAGCTCAAAAGATTTATAAGTTTGCATATGTATTGATGAAAATAGGTTGACCTGTGGCATTGTTATCTGTTTTTGTTTCCTGTTAAATTTTAAGAGTTCAGTGTAGGAAACCACTAAAACACAAGCCTCAGAAGTGTTAACGGTCATTTGTTGCAGAGGTTACCAGCTAAAGCTGATGGGCTCGAAGTGCAGATTCTCGACCAAACCAGATGCACAAATCATTGCAATCTCACGTCTCGTCTTCTTTGGATCATACAAGTACTCTTGACCACTTGATCCTTTGCTACGATGTGAAGTTTGGATTGAAAGTTCTCAATATCTCTGCTCTTGGTAATCGTTAGGTACTAAGATGGAAGCTTAATCACAGCAAAGGAACTGCACCATTAGCTTTCTAAGGCGGAATAAATAGCAGATTAGTTGAATGGGTTAGTATTTAGATTTGGTCCAAAGTGCACAGAAGTTGCGTGGACAAGAGCCCAACGATCCAGCTGATGTAGGCCCATTTTTATTCTCAATTTGATCATGTTCCTTGAAGCTTTGTTTCTTGTTCCAGAGAACAGCTACAGTTGCTGTCATTTCAATGTTTATGCTTATAGCTAATACACTAAGAAAAACTCGAAGAGCTTTGGGAATACAGTGTTGGGGTTTTGATTTATGTGATGAAGAAGATGCTAAGGTGGTTTGGTTTTGTTTTGTTTTGTTAATTTTTTAAAAATAATTTTTTAAATTAAAAATATAAAGCATCTTTTTCTGATTGAATCCGAGCTTGAATTGCTCAGATCCAGGCTTACTTGAAATCTAATTTTTTAAAAACAAAATGACGTCACTTTGGTTAGAAAAATTAGACCTAAGATAAGTATAAGCTTAATTTGACCCATAAATTGACATATCAAAAATACCTAAATTTAGGCTTATTGGTCAACGTAGGAAAAATTTATTAATTCGTAGTAAGCGATTTATTTTGTAATATGATGGCCCTAATCCCATCACTAAAAAGTAAATTTGCGCTTATCTATACAAGTTCTGTAAGTTTTAGTCTAAACTTTAGTGTGCTATGGTAGTTACGCAAGCAAGTTTCATTACGTCAAAGTTAGAGCCTCAAAATAGGGATAATGGATCAGTTTATGGTTTGGTTTTGTTAATTTTTTAAAAATAATTTTTTAAATTAAAAATATAAAACGTCTTTTTTTAATTGAGTCCGAGCTTAAATTGTTCAGATCCAGGCTTACTTGAAATCTAATTTTTTTAAAACAAAATGACGTCACTTTGTTTAAAAAAATTAGACCTAAGATAAGTATAGGCTTAATTTAACCCATAAATCGACATATAAAAAATACCTAAATTTATGCTTATTGGTTAACTAATTATTATTTTGACCTCAAAATTGTTTTTACGTTTGAGTTTAAATTTAGATTAATTAGAGTTGATTATAATGTAATTCGTTGAATTGATCGAGGTTAATTTAGTTTAATTTTTATCCTAAAAACTCAAAAACATTTACTAATCTTAAATTTTAATTTAGTTAAATTAAATTTTAGTATGTTAATTTTGAGTTGACTAGTCAATTCTTATATGATAGTAATAATGACTAATGAGGGAAGTTTTCAACCAAATCGGCGCATGGAATAGTGAAGGGGTTGCATGCTTTACTACCATGGCCTGATTTGGTATGGAAACAGAATCTTGAAGTCGTTAGGGGTTCAGAATATTTCCTATGAATGGACAGAGGCATTGAATGATGTTATACGGCTTTCCAAGCCTGGGTTTAGAGATGGTATCAGCATCATGATCAAGTTACATATCCTGATAAAGATGTCAGTAAGTCTCTGAGCTTGGGCTTAGGCCTGGTTGTGGCAGAACCGATGAGATCATCTGTTCTGTTCATTATAATCCACAGCCGAAGAGTCACAAAACAAGCATAAAGTTTTGCTGGTGTAAGTACGTCGCTTTGCTTTAATGATATGAATGTTAGTTATGAAATTCCACAAGGTAGAGATAAAAAACATCCCAAAACAGAGCCATAAAGGGAATGGTAATTAAACTATAATTTTAATGAATAAAAATTTAACCAATTCAGTAGGTTCAACCGTAAAAATTTTGAATCGTTCAATTTTTAACTTAGCTTTTTATTTCTTGATTCGATTTATTTTATAACTATTGTTGTTAAAAATTAATCAACTTATTAATTAATAAATTCTTATAAATTAAAACAAATAAATTAATTTTATTCAACAATTTTTTAATTAAACTTTGAATTTTTCAATAAATTAGTATAACATTTTTAAATGATATTTTAAATTCTTTAATTTTATTTCATCTTTAGCTAATTTTGTAATGGTCTAAAACGATTGAGCTTTTAAATCTTAAACTTCTTACTTTACTGATTTAACTTATGATATAATATTTAAAACATTGCAAAATTCACATCACAAAATACCTTCTTGCATCACATTACAACACAATCAAACAGAATTTCTGCAATAAGAGCGATAAGTTGGACAAGGATTTCAACATCCGAGCAATCAATTTTTGTGTGAAGCTTAATCATAAGAAAATAAATGCTGCAACCTGAGCCCAATTTAAGGCACCTGGCAGTGAGCTCCAATCTAAACCCTTACCCAACCAGGTCTGAGATATCCTGGTCGGAGCCTGAGCTTAACTTAATTTAGGTCAAGTCAAACTCAATCTTTTTAAAATTAAAAATGTGAAACAATGTCTTTTTTGATAAAATGACATTGTTTTGTTTATAAGAGTTGAGTCTCGGGTCAAATTGAATCTGAGTAACATAAGCCTGAATTTAATTCGAGGCCCAATTTTTCAAAAAACTAGGGCCGGGACTTAGGCAGCTGGAGCCTAAGCCCAACCCAAAGCCTGATTTTTTGGAAAACTGAACCCGAGGCTCGCGGGCATTACAAAGCCGAATAGCTTGTTTTTGTTGGCTTGTGATAATGGAAGGCTAAGCATGTCTCATAACCCCGAACTAAGCTTTCATGTCTTAATCAATCCCATATTAAGTAACTTATTATTCTGCAAACTTGCCGTCTCCTGGCTAATGACCATTAACTAAATTCTTAAAAGCAATATCTAGTGGTAATGCCCTGAAAGGGCTAGCTTAATTAGCAGAAGATGGGACACCAAGTGTCTCTTGCACTTAAAGGTCATGGGTCAAATTGTTTGGACTCAACAAAAACTCGTGCAAAGAGATAGGTTTACTTTTTTATATTAAAAGTTCAGTATAATCGACTTTGTTATTTAATTTTAAATTATTAATTTGTATCTTAAAATATAAATTTTATTAAAAATAATAATCACGCTTTTTTATTATAAAAAATATGTAAATATAAGTAAAAAGTTACAACAATAACATTCAATAAAAGTTCCGTTAAAATGCAAGTTTAGAGAGATTTAGTAATAAATAATCTTATTTCTAATTTGTAAAGAGACTCTTTTCAAACAGATAAGAAGTTCATTTCAATTATTTTAAAGGAGGTCATTTGGCCAAAGTACTTTGCAGATAGTTTGAAGTGGGACAAAATAAACTAGACATTGTTCATTAAATATAGCACTGCAACAGAAGGAACTAACAATGGGGGGTTACTGAGTTGATGCCTGATTTATCAACTCCTAGTCACTCCAATCAACACTATGTATGCAATTCTTAAAAACAAACACAAAGGACACTGCTAGGATATCAACCATATTATGGTGAAGTTGACAGGAACTCTTTATTGGAAATGTCTAGCATAGATCACCAACTAAAGCTGATGGACTCAAAGTGCAGGTTATCTACCAAACCACATGAACAAATTGTGGCAGCCTCTTGTCTCATCTTCTTTGGACCAGAAACAAGTACTCCAACACTTGATTCTTTGCAGTCAAACAGAAATTCTGTCAAAAAATGGTAAATTGGATAAGGGTTTCTACCAATTTCTGAGGGATGCTTAATCACAACAAAGTAAATAATATAGACAAAACTGAACGGCTTACTCTTTAGATCAGGTCGTTCACCGTAGTGCACCGTAGTAACATCAGAAAGAGACACAATTGGGACACTTTTCATTTCTCTTTCAGCATCGAAGTACCACCCTAGTGTTGCTAGTGGTGGGGGACTTTCTATGCAATGAATTCGATTACTTACTCTCCTACTCTTTTTCTTGTTCCAGAGAACAGCTGCACTTGCTGTAATGGCTATGCTTATGCTCATAGCTAACATTGTTAGAGAAATTCTCAATGCACTCGAGAACACTGGCTTGAAGTCTTGATCTATGGGATAAATGTAGTAGCGGGTTATAAGTCCAATTATGATGAGAAAAATGATAAAAGAAGAAGATATGATTGCAACAAGCCAAAGCCAGTTCTTGGAGCCTAAAATGGCAGAGATTGGTGCTTCAGTTGGTAGGGACTTGAACAACAGAGTTCGGAGTTCCCAGCTATCCTTGAAGGGTTTTTTGTCTCTTGTAACATAAGCGTCAATCTTCAGTTGCAGATTTGATAGGGAATATTGAGTTTCCGATATCGGGAGTAAAAGTTCAAGCATTGCAAGTTCTGAAGAATTCCTGAATGCGCAAATTAGAAGCACTTCTGGGATCTTGATATAGTTTGTCTTGCTTGCAAAGATGAGCTCCCTTATTATGGATATGAAAGGAGTAATCCCACTGCCTCCACTCACCATCACAAGCTTGTCATGCCTAATTGTACAGAAACATCAGTCAGTGCGTGACTTTACTTACAGAATCAAGAACATCAGAGTTTAAGGACTAACTAAAATATTTTGACTGCAATTGTACCAATCTAAATTAGTACACACCTCAGGAAGTCGGTTGAAGCAGGTCCATAAGGCCCTTCAACTGAGACCTCGAGATGGTCCACGGCAATCGGAAACGAAAGATCCTTATATAGCTTCTGAGACCAACTTCCTTCACTTTTAATCGTAACACTTAAACTCTCAGGTTCCAAGTTGCAATTTGAAATGACAGTGAATGGATGCCATTGCAGCCTGAAAATGCTAGGCACCTTTATAAACATAATGCTTGTTGAATTATACCTCAAATCTGCCAATAAATCAGGAAAAACAATAGAGTAAGAGGCGAATTATCTCAGATGATGAGTTTGATTACGAAGCAGAATGTTAAGTCATAAGTCATTAATCTCACCAGGGCTTTTAGAGAAGTTGAGTTCCAAGGTTTTACAGGGCAAAATACGAGCAGAAACGAAACGAACACATTTTCTTGATTGAAGAAACCTTAAATAACGATCGACCATAAAGAGGTAAAATCCAGGGAGCATAATATAGGAATAACTGATGCCAACATGAAAGATGAAGAACAAGACGAAGAGGATGTAGAGGTAGTGAGTGTAAAAGAACACCTCGAAGTTCTTTCTCCTTATACGAGTAAGTGCTGTTGCCCATATTGCAAATCCAGCCAACAGAGATAGCTCTCCTGCTAAGTTTGATATGCCACTTTTGTCCCATTTCAGCACCTGTATCCTCAGTTAAATAAGAGTTAGTGTTCAATTTGACAAGACTAAATTTAAGTAATACATTAAAATAAGACTAATAATTCAACTTAAATACTATTTTAAAATTTTTAATTAGCTTTAAAAAATCATAACAAGAAATATAATCCGATTAAAGTTACTTTATAATTTTAAATCAAAATTTTAAACATATTAATTTCTTTAAATTGTGAGTTAAAATATATTTTATTATGATCTAAAATTTTTAATTTATAGTATTAAAAATTGTCATATAAGATTTTGAGTGTTATTAAAGAAATAAGACTATGAAAAGAAAACTATATATTAAGGGATCACATTTAATAAAATCTTTCATCTCATCATTAACTTTAAGTTATATAATAAATTTAGTTTTATTTATAAAAATTAATATAAGTTTCAGTATGAAAATAAGTATTTTATAATAAAAAATTATATGGGTTTAATTATCTTTTGTATAATTACTTAAATAAAAGAATATATGATTTTATTTTCATACAAAAACAACACCACTACTTAATCGAAACCCCGTTTGGAGAGGTCCAGTAATATGTAGCCTTAACTTATCTAGTAGAGAGATTATTTTATTAAAGTCTTTTAGTCAATAATATATATTTAAGAATGTACATTTATGTCCACCAAGAAGTTCCCGTGCAGATTTGTTGTGGAAAGAACTGTGTTTTGTAGTGATTATGAGCTTGGCTATTTTGATGTTCATTACTTGGAGGAGATGACATTTTGGTTGTGACAAATCACATGACCTGAAGCAAACTTTTACTTTACCTCTGAAATCTGGTCCGTAACAGCCCAAAATCCAATGTAAGCTATGCCATGACCAGTGAAGAAGATCATGACCAAGTTACCTAACCACATATGGTATTTGATGCTTCCCTCTGAGGTTAAGCCAAATAGTGGCAGAACCGTTGATGCTCTAGTCACTGGGAAGAAGAGAAGTGAGAAACATATGTTTCCCACAAAACCAAACCTTAAAGCTGCTACTTGCCATTTAACGTCTTGTTTGGAAACCCTATCATCGAAACAGTAACTTCTTAGTTACTATTAGATGTTCTTAACACGACGTAGGTTTTGTTAAAGTTCTTACATTGGATTAACCGATTCGGCTGATTCTGGGGTGATGGTAATGAATCTGTTCTGTGTATAATTTGAGAAAGACCATATTAATAGTGTTACGAACATTGTCAAGAACACCATCTCTATGCCTGAAACAATCCCTAAAGGCCCTTTTACGATCATCGGCCTTCTCCATCCCTCCAACCGTTTGTTCATCTTGTCATCATCATCAGTTCTGTTCATTAGAATCCACAGCAAACAAGCATATATAAACTTTCTTTATGTATATAGCTTTTGGTTTAGGAGATAATTAGAGAATTTAATAATTAGGTTATTGACATTCTCTAGCTACTTACCTTTTTTGTCCAACCTTGTTGAATGTTTTCGCAAGGTGGAGATAAAAACATCCCAAGATGGCGACAAAGAGAATGGTAAACGTGTAAATGAGTATAGGGGCCCCTGAAAGGATCGAAAAGTTAAAAGTGAAACTAGAATGATACAAAATAGGTAGCTTAGAGTAAAGCACAACAACAGTACGTACCTTGTATTCCAAAACAAGTAGCCTTGGCCTTCTCCTCGATGGTTAGTAACCATATTTGGGAAAATGTGTTAGTGGGAACCATTATCACCATCATAAGATATCCAAGCAACACTATTAAAGCCACTATCCTGATCATTTTCCGAACCATGTAATTAATTCGGTTTCCAGGATGAGGAGGCAATTGATCTTTCACTACCTTCATCTTCATCATTTTCTCTCTATGACAGTTTCGACTAGTCAGACGAATTGTGCGCTGAATGGCATTAGGATTTAAACCTATTTATAGGAAGCTTATCCAAGACTATGATATCATATTAAAATGTTGGTGTTTTGTTTCAATTTAATTGTTACTTTAGATGTATGTATTATGCTATTATTCGACATAGTAAGTTGTTTAAAGAGCTAGTGTAGAGAAAATTGTAGTATGCTATTGTATGTTCAAATCTACTAAATATACCACCAGACTTGCATAAACCAATTAAGGATTATTTAATGTTTTAAAAATCGGACTAAAAAATAAACTAATAATAAAAGATGTTTAAGATTTAAAAGTTCAAATGATAATAGACCGTCATAAAATCAAGTAAAGATTGAATAAAATTAAATATTTAAAAAATGAATGGAAAAAATTATTCTTATATATCGAAAAACTTAAATTTTAATTAAAAATGACACTGTTAGATAAATTAAAATTAATCAGTTTATTTTAGTTATAAAAATTAATTAGTTTACAAAATTGATTAGCTAATTAATAAACTGATCGATTTTAACAACAAAGATTATTAAACTAAATTGAATCAAAAAGTTGAAAACCGAACCAAAAATTTATCAATTCAAGATTTCACTGTTAAATCAGTCAAACCAATTTAGTTTTTAAAATATTAAAATTATCAGATTTAGGGTTAATTAAATCAACAAATAGATGTTAGGAGTTTATTAGTTCAATATCAAATCATATTACATATATGTAATCATACTACATAAAAATTATTAGTGATAGTTTAAAAATGTAAATAATTAATAATATTTTTATATGGACTTACAAAAATTTTCCCTTCTCCTCTTTTTTAAAATAATATTATGATAGTAAATTTTATTAACTTAGTGCTAATTTTGTTTTTAGTTTAAATTATAATATTTTTAATTCTTTGTTGATCCCTTAATGTAATTTGGTTAGAACCAACACTTCAAATAGTTTTGGGCAATATTAATTTTAGTTTTTTTGTTTGTTTGTGTAATTATAAAATCAAATTAAATTGGTAAAATGCCAATTAATAAAAGCAACTTTTTTATTTTCATTTTTCATTTTTAAAATTAGAAATATAAACTAAAAACTAAAAATACGAAATAAAAACCCGAATCAAACCCTAGGATGGTTTTGGTTGGAGTATAAGACAAACAAATTTGATCTCAAGACAAAACCAGCTGACTCACTTTTGATTACGATGTCTTCACCTAAATCCTTTAAAGTGATGTTGAGGTATATTTCACTCATTTTCAAAGAACCTGTACGTTTGTCATATAGTAAGGCTTGCCTGACGATGAGGACAACCCATGTTGCTATCTGAATTGCAGCACTTGTTCATTTCGTATATATGAATGGTGTGCTGAATTATTAGCCAGCTACTTATTTATATGAAAAATATTCACGACTGTCATGTCATATAAGCATGTTGATGTTTTGTTAATTAATAATTCTTTTGTCAATAGATTATTTTTTGGGTAGATTTTTTTAGAAGAATTTTTCTAAAAAGTCAGCTGACTGTTTGACTGATCTTCGGGACAGCTATTCGAAATCTTAGTGAAAGACTGGATTTGTTATCTCATGTTTTCATGTAACACAAAAATAAAAGTACTTTTAATTTTAACTATATTTTTTTGTAATAAAAATTATTTATG
>JANIPM010000004.1:4994113-5005761 GCA_027478405.1 Erythroxylum cassinoides
ATGCCAAAAGCTTGATGATAAATATGAGAAAAGCATCTTTATTGGGTATAGTACACAATCTAAAGCCTATAAGTTATATAATCCTATAAGCGGTAAAATCTTGATTAATCGGAATGTTATGTTCAATGAAAATGCAAGTTGGGATTTCAATTTTGATAACAACGCTTCAAGGCCTCAATTACTACTTAGTGTTGAGGATTCTACTAATGTACCTACTGCTGTTCCAAATTTAGCATATCTTTCGTCAGATTTTCCAGCAACTAGTCATACTAGCTTCCAGCAATAACTCATCGAGCTTGACACCATCAAGTTTGTCTAGCGAAACTCCACCAAGAAAATTCAGGTCATTGGATGATATTTAAGCATGTTCTTTTACTTTATATGCACTAGATCCTATTTATTTTGAAGAAGCAGCAAAAAAAGAAGAATGGCAGCATGCTATTAGACGAGACGAAGTTAATTGAAAAAAATCAGACTTAGGAGCTTGTAGATTTGTCGGTTGACAAAGCCTCCATTAGTCTCTAATGGGTGTTTCGAACAAAGTACAATGCTAATGGAAATATACAAAAGTATAAGGCAAGGCTAGTAGTAAAAGGCTACGCACAATAGAAAGGTATAAACTTTGATGAAACCTTTTCTCCTATAACTCGTTTTGAAACAGTGAGAATGTTATTGTTCTTAGCTGCTCAATTGAATTGGAATGTCTATTAATTTGATGTTAAATAAGCATTTTTAAATGGAGAATTAGAGGATGAGGTTTATGTTTCTCAACCTGAAGGTTTTGTTGTTGATGGAAAAGAAGATGAAGTCTATAGGTTAAAAAAGGCTTTGTACGATCTTAAGCAAGCTCCTTGTGCGTGGTATAATAAAATTAATTCCTATTTTTTGAAAAACAGGTTTGCAAGGAGTGAAAATGAACCTATGTTGTACTTGAAGAAGCAAAAGAGTGAATTTTTGGTGTTGTGTCTTTATGTGAATGACATGATTTATATGGGTCTAATGAACCTTTGGTTGCTAAATTGAAGTCATACATGATGAAGGAGTTTGAAATGTCAGATTTGGGTTCTTTGCAATATTTTCTTAGACTTGAAGTGAAAAGGTTGCAGATGGGATCTTTGTCTCGCAACAAAAGTATGCGTAAGATCTTTTAAAGAAGTTCAAAATGGAAAATTGCAAAGCTGCTTTCACACCAATGAATACGAATGAGAAGTTGGAACGAGATGATAGAACAGGCAAAGCTGATAAAAAATATTACAGAAGTTTGATTGATGGCTTAAATTACTTGTCACACACTCGTCTTGACATTATGTATTCTTTAAGTGTATTGTCTAGGTACATGCATAATCCTAGCAAGCAACATCTTGGAATGGCAAAGATAGTACTACGTTATATTGCTGGAACTTATGACTATGGCATTTGGTATTCAAAGGTATTAGCTTTCAAATTATTTAGATTCACTGATAGCAATTGAGTAGGATGTTTAGATGATCGAAAAAGTACTTCAGCAAGTGTATTTTTTCTTGGGTCTGGAGTTATTTCGTGGAGTTAAAAAAACAGGATGTTGTAGCTTTATCATCCTCTAAAGTCGAGTATGTTGCTGTAACTAAGGCTGGTTGTCAGGCAGTTTGGTTGAGAAGATTACTTGCAGATCTTCAACAAGTGCAACAAACATCTACCAAACTCTACTGTAACAACAAGGCAACTATTGCGATGATAAAAAATCCAGCATTTCACAACAGAACAAAACACATTGACATTCGTCATCATTTCATCTGAAACCTCGTAACAAAAGGTGATGTTGTTTTAAAGTTATGTGGAAGAAATGAACAGGTTGCAGATATCCTTACCAAACCACTTTCTCAAGTGAAGCATGACTATTTTTGATAACAACTTGGAATCTACCGTTTTGAATCAAGAGGGAGTGTTGATTGATTCAAAATTATGTTGTTATGATCTAAACCTTTTTAGTCCACGTTATTTACTTAGTCAATAACAAATCAAGTAGTGGGGTCAGTTAGTGGGTCATTACTTCCTATTTTTCTGTTTTGGATTTATATAAATAGGTTTGTCTTTTACCATTGCAATTAAAATCAGAACCATTTTTTCTAAGCCTCTATATTACGTTTTCTTCAATTCAAATTCCACTTCAAATTAAATTCCAACATAGCTAACGGGTAACTAATAGCAAATCCAGCACAGCCATAGGCCATCTGATAAGAAAAATGTTTGTTTTGTTCATGACTCTCCGATACACTCCCTATGTACTAATACTGATTATGGTCATACTTGGAAAGAACCATGACCAAGTTATCTGGAACAAAATACGTATCATCATCGTGTAATAATTTTTCCTGAAATCTTGGGATATCTTATTCTGGTCCATTTAATGGTTTAACCCATTAATCACGTGCTTACATCATCATTTTCATCTTCTGTCATGCGCAGAGATGATGAAGTGATGAAATATATATTTTTGGTCCCTATTCTCAGCTTCATGCAACAATAACTGGACACCATCAGGTTAAGGAGATCAGAGGCTAGAAGATTCAAAAATTTTCTTGAAACGCTTGCTGGACAGAGCCTGTTTGCAATGGCTGGAGGTATTCTGCTGTTATGCTTCCGCTTGCTGAACATTGTGAATAGCATGCATGTAGTTTGTTTATACGTAAATAATTTTGTGTTTTAAGATGCATGCTTCAGTTTACACATCGCACGTTACAAAACCATCTCACACCTTTCATTCCTAGCTTTAAAGTCTTCGAAACTATCCTCGATATGCGTATCGCAGATCGGTCACCTTCTGTGTTGGTGTTCCTGAACTCTGATGCGTTGGCTGATACTCTTATCGGTGGCAAGAGCCTATCGCCTTTGTCGTTCTTCACAGGCCTGTCTAAATACACCACCCCACGCATTTCCTTTGGTCTCCACCATAGTTTTATGTAGTTTTTCCTGAGGTTCCATAGCTCAGAAGTTGACGCAATCCCCAAAACTATGGGATTGAGGTTTGTGGTTTCTGGGAAAATAGGAAGCGATTGCTGAAGAATGATTCTTGAAAGTGCTCCCTCCAAGAATTGAAGAAGACTCCTTCAGCTAACAACCTGTCGAGCTTGAATATGGATGAGGCAAATGATCGAACACCTTCTGCACTGTTCACGCCAACTCCAGCTAGCTGAAAATGTTGCCAAATCTGTTCACAGATTTGTAACTAGAATGTAAAATATTGCTTCAGTGAAATACAATTCGAACTCCTCTCACAAGGTGGTGTTTGTATGATCGAAAAGTTTTGTATTTGAAGGATGGTTGTGACTCTCACTTGAATCTGTAGAAAAAAACTGAATGTAAACTATGTGTTTTGTATATATTCAGACTTAGCTACTTAGTTCCTCAGAACTAGAAAGGCAATGCAAAAAATTATGTAAGATGTATTGGATGTTGTGTGTGGATGAATATTGCTCTCACTCTCATATGCTAAAACAAGGAACTAAACTTCAAATTTTTTGCAGAACAGAGAACTACCACTACTGCTATTTTAGCTATTAAGAATCAACTTCTGAAAAATGAACACAACTTGGAAAAATGGAACTGCTCTCTTGTATTGATGGGATTTTCGAATTTTTTCTTCTTGTCCATGAAAATGATGAGGATTATGAGCCTTTTATCAGCTCTACAACTTTCTGCTACATCTTGAAAAAACTTGAGAACAAAAGCACAATCTGATGTGCAATAACTAAGCTAGTACAATTTTCCTGATTTGCAAAATCACAAAAGCTATTCTCTTTGTCCTATTTGTAACTAAATCTGATATTTGTAAGACATTTAAAACTTGCTACAACATGATTTGAGAGATAAAAATTAGCCTAGGATAAAAGTTTCTTCATTTGGCAAAAACACAAAAGTGAACAAAATGGCTTTTGGCAAAACAGGATCTAATTTTGCTGCTGCTACTGGATTTTTTATGGAACAAAACTGACATTTTAAATCTGATTGTCAGGTATGGAAAGCTTCAGTTTCATGCATTTGATTAGCTCTAACTAAACTTGGTTTTGCTAATTAATTTGCTTTAAACTTTTGCTGGTTTTTTCATCTGTGCACTTCTGGTTACTTCCTGGTTACTTCTTCCTTCAAGTAACTGCCAAATAAATGAATTTAATTCTCAACCTTTGCTATGCATTCGTTCATCTACTTCTTTCATTTTCCATTCTCCTTTGCCTTGTGCTTCATCCATCTGACTTGTATCTTCATTACTTTGATCCGTACATTGTTGAATTATGCTTAGGATCATCATCTTCAATCTCCACTTGCATTTAAACTCCTTCATCTTTCCCTTCAACTTTCTTTTCTTCCTAATATTCATTGTCATTGCTAACTCCTCCACTAATTTCAACACTTCAGGCTGCCCGAGACAACTCATCTCAACAATGATGTTTTGGCTATTAGGTGAAAAATTCGATCGATACGAGGGTATGGGGTAGTGATAACAGACATAGGGAATAGAGACAAAAAGAAGTCAGAACAATGTTAGTCTTGTGAGTGGCCAAGTAAAAACAGTATATGGAAACCTCGTATTCCCAAAGACCTTGAAGATGGGCTTCATGCTAACTACAGAACAAGAACAGAGAAAGCAAGAGACATATCAGAACGAACAATAATGTTTCTTTCTGGGCTGTGTTTCACGATACAAGAACAGCAGATTCTCAGAGACAATGAAGAGGTTGTGTTTTGCAGTGAGATAAGAGAAATGGGTAATCCCACCTAAACAGAAATGTATTAAACCCATTTTGGATTTCACAGCTATGTCCATGACTCTACATCTTGAATATGGAAAGAATGTCAGGTTTCCGGGAACAGATCTTCTGAATCCTGATCTTATGATTCCATTAGATACTGTCACTCGGAAGTCAACTCTAGTCTTGCCCACTTTTGACCGCTGTAATAACTCACTACCTTACTTGGGTCTAGTCAATTGGGCTAAAGCTTGGAAGCAATTCTTTGGGCCAAATTCTAACCTTTTGTGATTGACGTTTTCTTTGCGGACAGCTCGGTGAGAAACTTTAGTTCTGTTCTTCGGTGAACCGGCAAGATTCCTGTTTGTTTGCTGGGAAAATTTCGGACAAGAAAATTGCAGTATACGTACGTGTATTTCCAGATTTATTTTTGAACCCCATTTCGTTTGATTTTGACCGAGGTAAGTATAGCTAGAAAATTTTTAATACTTGCTTCCATAGTTGGTATGGTATCATAGCTTTGATCTTGGATCCTTTGTTTTCTGTACTCTTGGTCGACTTTCCAGCTAAACTCTCGAAACCACTGGTTCATTTATGCTCAATTTCTTGATTACTGATTAGCCTATTACTTTCTATGTGATTTGCAGATTTAAAAGTTGGTGTTGCAATTTGGTACTCCGAAGTTGGTACAAAGCGTTATGCTTTTCTGATCGTGCTTTTGTTGTTGTTGGTAGATACTATGGTTAGAGTTGGGTTTCAGATTCTGAAATCGCTTTATTGTTCCATTAACCCATGTTTGAAACTGAAATCATTTCAACCATACAACTCTTACTCGAAGTTTAGCGGACTTGCTGGTCGAAGTGCGGTAAGATCATCGTTTCTTAATCATATTCTCAATGTAGAAGAACGGACACTGGCTAGAAATTCAGCCAATTCCCAACTCCAATCTTTTAGTTGCGGTGTGTCTCCTGGTTGTACCTATTATTATAAGAACACCAAACTCTACACTGCATTTGCAAGTACTTCATCCAAATTGTACTTTCAAAATGCGGTACCATGCATTTCGGTAAGCCCCATCTTGGTACATCGACCATACTCATGGTCTTCTGGGGGTAAACCTCAAAAATCTGAGGGACTTGAAACTTCAGCTGCACCCAATGGAGCTAATGTGAATGTTGGTGATGGTGGAGCTGTTGGAAGTGATTGGACTGATAAGGTTAAAGATGCTTGGCAGAGTGCTGTTGATGCTGTGAATTTTTCAGGGGAAAAGGTTAAAGAAGCATCAGATGAAGTTACCCCATATGTTAATCAGTTTCTTGATTCACATCCGTATCTTAAAGATGTTGTTGTTCCTGTTGGTTATACTTTGACTGGAACCTTGTTAGCTTGGGTGGTGATGCCTAGACTTTTAAGGAGGTTTCACAAGTATGCAATGCAAACTCCTGCTGCCTTATTATCTAGAAGTATGTCTGTGGAGCAAGTTCCCTATGAGAAAAGCTTTTGGGGTGCTTTAGAGGATCCTGTGCGATATCTAATCACTTTCATGGCATTTACACAAATGTTCGTGATTCGAACTGGAGCGATTGACTTTGTTTTTCTTATTCTTCCCTACTTCCCAGCATATGACTAATGCCTGCTAGATTTGTCTTGCAGTGCTATGATGGTGGCACCAACTACTGTCGCATCACAATACATCACACAGGCCTGGAGGGGTGCAATCATTATTTCATTTGTGTGGTTTCTGCACCGGGCGAAAACAAATGTGTTAAGTCGACTATTAACAACCCATAGTTTAGTAGGGCTTGATCGGGAGAAGATTGTAACTCTTGATAGACTTTCTTCTGTTGGTCTCTTTGTCATCGGGCTTATGGCTCTTGCTGAGGCATGTGGGGTAGCTGTGCAATCAATTTTAACTGTAGGTGGAATTGGAGGTGAGTGTTAGAAAGTTGAATATCCTTATCTATTTTTAGACATTCATAAAGGATAGATTATTTAATTTCCATAATGAAATAATAAACTGTTTTGTGATTTCTTTTTGTACATAAGTTCCATGCTGGAGGCTGGACCTCAGGAAGCGTGTTGGCAATAACTTTTTTGTGCATAGTTACCGAAATAGAAGTCTGCTTAAGTGTGCAATTGTGATAAATGCAGACATCAGACTGTTGCTATAATCTCCTACAGGTGTAGCTACTGCATTTGCTGCAAGAGAGGTTCTTGGAAATGTGCTTAGTGGATTGTCGATGCAGTTTTCGAAACCTTTTTCTTTGGGGGATAGAATAAAGGTATATTCAACATGTCATTATTATAGATTGGTTAAATATTTCATTCTTCTGATTGTTATGATCTATAGTTATCAATTTACTGCATTAAGGTTTATTTCTTCTTAGTATGTAATGTTGTTTCCAATGAAGATTGTATTGATTGTCTTGATATGAGAATAGAATCTGTTTTCTAGAATTGAATTTATACATTTTTTTCTAAGCTTGTTGTGTATTACAGATCACTGAACATTTTCTATGTTTATGGTTTTAGTTTTTACATATGTCAGTGATTAAGGCTTATTCTTAGGTGGCAACCACAGACGATGTGCCTTTATCCAATTAGAGATGCTTGAAAGCAACACGACTAGCGGGTCTTTTAATACTATTCTCTTCATGACTCTTCAGAATAGTGTAACTGTGTTGCTTTTGCAGCAAGACTAATGGCTGTCACTGATCTTTCTGCCTACTTTGCCTTTTAAGATCTCAATATGTCAAGGCTTATAAAGATTTATTCTATGCTGTATTAATCAATGATCATATTATGGTTTTCTTTCTTATCCATTCAAGTCGCTGAACCTTTTTGATTGTAGGCTGGATCTATTGAAGGTCAGGTGGTTGAAATGGGACTTACCACCACATCATTACTCAATGCTGAAAAGTTTCCCGTCTTAGTTCCAAATTCGTTGTTTTCTAGTCAGGTATACTTTTCTAAACTATCATATTCATCATATTCACCTTAATTACACAATAATGATGTAATTGTATTTATAACCTTATCTACCTGGAATCTTAAAATCTTCATCCTCAGATACTATTCTCACTCAACGTTTTCTCCGGATATTGGAGACACAACTATAATGAAACTAGCTATCCTGGCACTGTTATGTCTGATCAGTATGAATCATGAGATACCAATTTCTTGGTATCCTGAGAGGATATAATTGTTTCTGTCTAATTTAAATCCAAATATGTTCATCATTTGCCAGGCCCTCTCTATCCCTCTCCCCCACCTCTCTTTATAACTTACCCGTGATTGTTGGCACATGCAATAATTTTGTGCCCTTATGCATGAATGCATGTGGACAGGAGCATCCAGAAATGCGAACATGCACATAATATGATTGTAACTATCTAGGGGGCTGTAATTTTGGTTATAGGATGTTCAAATAGCACTCTTGATATGTGCTTGTTACTTAATGTTAGGTCAAGCTATCAGAAATCGTTGATGTCTTCTATTCAAAATTTGCAGGTAATTGTGAACAAGTCACGTGCTCAATGCCATGCCATGGTCGCAAAAATTCCCTTAACAGTAGATGATTTGGACAAGATACCACATATATCGAATGACATTGCAAATATGCTGAAGTTGAACCCGAAAGTTTTCTTGGAAACGGAAGCCCCTTACTGTTTCTTGTCTAGAGTAGAAAGTTCTTTTGCAGAGATGACTCTTGGATTCAATCTCAAACATATGGTGAAATTTCCTTTCTGTTGGCCTATTTCAGTTACTTTCTTTTTTGATAAAAAAGTTGGTTGCTTAGCTGTTCATCAAGTTTCATTGGATGATTGAAATCTGTTGCTATGGTGTTAACAATTGGTTAAAGCTGTTTATGAATGACATTGCATTGGAACTATGAAGAATTGCATTCTCTTGTAAAAAAAGTAAAATCACATTGAATCAGATTCGAGTGAACTTTCCATGTTCAGACTGCCGGTTTGTGTCTCATCTTAATGCCAACTGAGCTTTTAAAGCTGTGCCAAATTGCTATTCATGTGTCTGATTGGATTTCCAAAAAACTTGTTACTCAGAAACTTTGTGTATTTGTACTTTTTTTTCTGGACTTGTCTTGTGATTAACCAAATTAACTACTAATTCCATCTGTTATTAGCCACACCATTACAGATTCTCATATTGGCAGCAATGTTACACTTTCTTTGAAGCTCACTTTTACTCATTGTGATCTAATGGTCTTCTTTCTTTCAAATTTTTCATATGTTCACCTCGCATATGTTTCTTTATTCATCTTACTGAGATTGCCCACTGTGTTTCAGAAAAAAGAAGAGTTGTACTCCACCCAACAAGACATTCTCCTGCAAGCAGTCGAGATAGTAAAGAAGCATGGTGTTGCATTGGGTAAGACCTGGTCTTAATGTGGCTCATAGTTGTTGTCATGGAATGAGATACTTTGTTATAATGGAAACAGAAACGTTGCTGCTCTTAATATGCTGGACTTCCTCATACTGTCTGAGGACTGCACTCACAATCACTCTCCTCATGTCGGTGCAATTTTGTTTTCTTCTTTTTTTATTTCTATAGATGAATCTGGATATTGTTTGTAAAGCTCTACCCTTCACAAGCTTGAATAGGCAGAATTTAGTGTCTGAACTAACTTGATATGATAGTTTAGTTGCCCAGGGGTTGGAACTGAGGAGAAATTTGTATGAGCAAGTTTTGAATTGCACGAAAAATGCCTGAGATTACTCTTTTCTGATAAAAGCTTCCTAATTCCAAATATTTATGGTGGATTGGTTATTATGATTCAGCTGACTTCAACTTTTCTGCCAGATTTCCAGACTTAACTCTCCAGATTTCTGCCCAATCATGACTTTAGCCAAAATCTAAACAAGTCAAACATTACATAATTATTGATAGATTTAGATATTGAATGGCAATATTTCCCCTTTTCCCCTCTTTTGGATACACGAGGTTATGTGATCCACTTGTGAGAGAAAGTTGGACTTAGCTCTGTGTCATGTCACAGTTTCTTCAGATGTGTCTTGTCTCGCAGAAACTCCACGAATTTACCAATGTAGTGTTCATTATGCAACTTGCTATCTCCAAAAATGCTGGAAGCCTCGCGTGAACGAGATCCCATGTCTGTTAAATGATCCATCTTCATCTCTCTCTACTTCCACACCCAAACCCTTCTCAACCAGTAGCCTAGCATTGAGAGGTTGATCAATGATAAATGGTAAGAGCACTAGGCAATGACCAAATTGCAGAGTTTCAATTGCAGAGCCCCAGCCTGAATGGAACAGTGATCCCCCTATTGAAGAATGTCCTAATATCTCCAACTGAGGTGCCCATCCCAAGCAAACCTTCCCTCTTTGATTTGTTCTTTCAGCAAATCCTGAAGGTAAAGCTTCCAGATCATAAGCAGCCCAACTGGATTTTCTTAGTGCCCACAGGTATGGCAAACCTGACAGCTCCAATCCATATGCAATTTCGTAAACTTGATCTTTGCTTAGCTTATACTCACTTCCAAACCCTACAAACACAACAGACTTGGGCCTTTGGTCGTCAAGCCATTTAAATATTTCATCCCAAGAGCCACTAGTGACCTCAGCCGTCTGTGGTTTCTCAGAAGGCAATAGACCAACAGGAACCACCGGTTTCCCTGTAATCTTCTGATACAAATCTATATATTCACCTTCAAACTCTGGACAACTACGTATAGCCATGGCATGATATCCATGGATTACCTGACGAATCCTTTCAGCATCAGATATCCGTGAAGCATTCTCTTCGTATATTGCTTGATACGTACCAAAAGCCTCGTGATTTCGTAAAACTAAGGCAGAGGGAAAATCGACCCAAACTGGCTTTGAAGTCATACTCTGCCAGGATGGTCTCAGCTTCTTTTTACCATCATCGGACAAGCAATCTGGGTGGCCTAAGAAAGCGTATGTAGCAGCAGAGAAAACTGAGAAATGCATCAGTGGAACTTTGTGTTCTATGGCAATTTGTGCAGCCCAGTGAGGTATCAAGTCGATGATAATCCAATCTGGACGTTGCTGAGCTACAAATCGTCTGAAAGGATGTTGCAGGAGATCGTAAGCTATCTTCAGGTACGGGATTTTGTCATTTTCTATGTCGACGGTGGCCTCTGCACCTTTTGGCAAGAGCTCATTGTCTAAAGTTGGCAACGAGAACTCCACAAATTGCATTAAGTTTGCACAATTTGGAGGAATTTGAGGGAGTCTCTGTATGTTTCTTGGGGTTGATACGAAGGAGACTCTTACTCCTGACTTGGCTAAAGCAACTGAGAGATGAAAGAATGGAATCATGTGGCCAAAGGCACTCCATGGAAGCATCACTACATGAAGCTCTTGAGCCATTTTCTTTCTTTTTTTTCACTTCTTATAATTAAGAAAGCCATGAAAGGATTATATTTATATCCGAACACACTTGACTCCAAGACAAGGAGATGCTGGTAACGTTCTCTTTCTGACCTCTGACAACTTGAAAATGAGAGATCAGTAATTCCTATCGTCAAAGATAAGCAGACAAAAGCAAAGTAGTGAAGCAGAACATGTGGAAAGTGCAAACTAATTCTTCATTTAAACTCAACATAAATTAATTAAACTTGATTTAAATTAATATATTAAGATATTAAAATAAATTATTAGTTTGAGTCAGATTTAATAAATTATTAACTTTACGAGGGTCGGGAGAGGAACACCAATTGTATGCAACCTTTCATTTGCATTTTAAGAAGATATTGTTTCAATAACTCGAATTTATGATCTTTTAGTTATAAAGGAGTAACTTTATCAACTACTCCAAAGCACATCATACTAAAAATGTTATTAAATATAGCATTTTTATATGTTATATCATCTGTGCAGTTTTTCGTTTATAAGGAGCAAAAAAATGACTCAAATC
>JANIPM010000004.1:5093015-5111620 GCA_027478405.1 Erythroxylum cassinoides
TAACAAAATAATATATAAAATTATTATAGGCATATTTGAAAATTTCTATATCATATTTGTCACGACTAAAATAATTTAAGCTTTTTAAAGAATTTATAGCTAAAAGATTATACAATACTCTTTTTTATATAGAAAATATTAAAATTAAAAATAAAATATATATTTAAATAAATTGATATTTAATCTTAATATTTAGTTATAAAATATTTTTTTAAAGACAATATTGTTTTACTCGTTGAACAAAAATAGTGTGAGAATAATTAATTTGGAAAAGAAAAATGAGTAAGATTAAGATAAGGTTAGAAAACGACGCGATATCATTTAATAAAGAAAAGTTTAGTAGGCGTGAGTGGCCCCCACAAAGACTGCGACGTAAGGTTCATTGAGGCGCGTGTCGTCACGCGGAAAACATCCTTTATTTGATTGCACATTTTCATTTTTTCATTTTATTGTTTTACCCCTGTCTCTCTCTCTCTCTCTGTCTCTCTGTGTATATATAAGTTTTCCCTCTTCTTACGCGAGCTCTCTTCGATTTGGAAATGAGATTTAGGGATTGAGGATTGATTCCCTAATTTTCCACTGCTCTTTTGTTCTTTTTCTCTCCCTTTCTCTCTGTGTCTAATTGCTCTCTCTGCCTCTCCGATCCAGGTGGTTCGCTTCTTTTTGTAACGTGACAAAACCCTAGTTTTTGGAGTTTCTCTTATCATCTCAAAACCATACAACTTGTCTCATTCGATCACGTTTGGCTCATCTGTTGTGGTTACCAAGCGATTTTGATGGCGTAGGGTCAGAGGTTAAAGAATCAGTAACTTTTGTACATATATCTTAGCATTTTTAGCTCGAATTTGGCGAGGAAACTGCGGTTTCGCTATTGCGATTCTACCGCCTTTGTAAGGATAGTTCGAGAACCTTTTTTTTCTTCTATTAGCTGGATCAGAAGGATGGATTTAGCTTGATACCAGCAAGTATTTGACCTTATATTGATTCGCAGTTCTGGTTGGGTTTGAGTTTGATCAGGCGTGTGCTAATGGGTTTTCGATGAGCTTGTAACTGACGGATTGCGTACCTCTTTTTATGCCAAATTAATCAATCTCATCTACGGGTTCATTGCCAGTGGTAATCGTAAAGGATTATAATTTCGACGTGTATACTTGGTCAAAAACTGGTTTTGGCCGTGTAACATGGGCAACTTTTAGCGCATTCTGGATTGAATATTTGAGTTCATATGTTGGGGGCAGTGGGTTTTTATTAAACAACCCGAGTGATTACAGTAATTTCCAGGTGCGTTTTGTCAGTTGTAACCAAGTTTTAGCAGAATGAGTTTAGAAAGTGAAGACCGACATGGACCAAACCAGCAATCAGACAGGAACCATGAATTGGAAAAGTAACCATATTCATTTCGTGTGTTTCCTTTCTTTGCTTTTCCCTTTCTGGGTTTTGAAGTTTACAAATATACTTGTTTTGATGATTTAGGAAGTTAAAGATTGTCTACACAAGAGATTTTCTTTTATCATTGAGCGACTGGGATGTTTGTAAAAAGTTACCAAGTGGATTTGACCAGTCGCTTCTAAGGTGGGTTGCTAATTCTGACATTAAGCTATTAATCCTATCTATGCATTTCTCATAATGTTAATTCTTTGCATTAGCAGTGCTAATATCTTCTTTATTGTTTTCCTGAATCTTTTTCTCCCTTATTTTTCCTTTTATACCAGTGAATTTGAAGATTCTTCAGTGGATCGATTTAGAATTTCTGGAACTTTATCATCTCAAACTTATAGACGTAATGAGTATAGTTCTTCTCCACCCACTAGAGGGGAATTAAGTAACTATTCTCGAGTTACTCATGGAAGATGGGATAATCGATCTTCCGGAAGGGGTGATCGGGACAGTGATTCACAATCTGACTGGGATTCTGGTAAGGCTTTAATTGAGTTTGTTGTCTTTTTGATAGTTCAAGTTTCATGAGGTATTATTACTACTTGGCATTTCCAGTCCTGCAGAATTCTTTGGAATGTAAGGCTGGTTAAATTCTAGTAAATGATGGTTCATTAATCCAACATTCTGTTTTATTTTATTGAAAAATGCTTCTTGTACCGCCATTATTGATAACTATTAATTTAAGATTCTGGAAGACGTTATGGAAACCAATCTCGGCGTTCTCGGCAAGTTCCTGAGCATGATGGACTTCTCGGGAGTGGTGGTTTTCCAAGACCAGCTGGATCTGCAGGCGGGTCATCAGGTACAAAGTTTCGAGCTGGTGATCATTACCAACTCAGTAGGAGTACTGAGCCATATCAACCACCTCGACCTTATAAGGTGAATACTGTACCTGTCTCTTTGTAACAGTAATTTGCATATGAAAGTACAAGCATAATACTGAATGTTGTCTGGGTTTTATTTATGTGTTGGTTCTTTGATGAACCGTGTCTATTCTGGTTGTTGAATCAACAACTTGATAATGAACCTAAAGTTCTGTCAGAATTTATGTCCTCTAAATCTTCCCGGACATGCACTGAATCCCTCCCCTTCACTTTTGCAGGCAGTGCCACACTCACGTAGGGACACTAATGACTCGTACAATGATGAAACATTTGGTTCTTCTGATTGCACGAGTGAGGACCAAGCAGAAGAAGAAAGAAAGAGAAGAGGTACCGTATCTTATTGCAAGTTTCAGGGAGAATAAAAGGGCCCTAGTTTCCTAACAGTGACTATATTACTTTTAATTGGTTGCAATTTTAAACATTTTTCCTTTCTACACAGCTGCCTTTGAGTTGATGAGAAAGGAACAACAGAAGGCTTTTCAAGAAAATCAGAAGTCAAATCCAGAGAAGTCAAAAACTGGCTTTGACATTAGTTTGTTGCTGGAGGATCCAAAAGATGATAAGGCAAACCTCAACAAAAACGATGAATTTAATGGGCCAATTGGACAGCCTAACTCAAATGAAGAGTCTGATAAATCCTCCTTCCCGTTGCCAGCTCCAGTGTCTAGACCTCTTGTTCCCCCAGGGTTTTCAGGCGCTATACCTGCAAAGATTAATAGCACAAAATCTCTTGGCCAACATCTTGCATCAGAGGTAATATTTTTTCTATCATTCAGTAGGCTTGTGATATAAGGTTGCATGATCTGCACTTACTAGAAATGCTCCCAATAGTTGAAATATAGTTGTAAGGCTTTGTCATATCTTCTTGGAGTTGATTTTAATTGCTGTTCAAGAATTGAGTTGAGCTTTCGTATAAAACATGAGTATTTTATTATTTCATTATGTGATCTTCACTAATATTTGTTTTTTCGTCTTCAGCTTGGAAGAAATTTTGGGGATAACGTCTCAAATTCCAAAGACATTCTGATGGTAAATAGAATTTCATCTAATCAAGAGGAAAAGAGTGATATAGGAGAAGCGGATTTGAGTAAGCTGCAGCTTGGAAGTCCAAGTGGTCATGTTTCACTAAATGACAAGACTGAAAAGATTCTTAATCTATCATCGGCTTTGGAGGTTTCCGATGAAACTGGTGTCGATGGTCAATTTTACAGTACATCTAAACTTTTGGAAGCCTTTGAATCTCCTGAGGACAGTGAACTATTAGAGCCAAACAACGGCGTAGTGGAGAATAATCTGGTGGGTGAATCAAGTTCTGCCCATTCAAACTCAATCCTTGAAAAGCTTTTCAGTAGTGCTGTGATGTTAAATGGTAGTGGCTCTTCAAATATTGTTGAGGTAATCTTGTTGTCTTTATGATCTTTATGTTGTGACTGTGATGCAACCCACTCTGTCTATTTGACCTGCCTAAACCTTCCCTGGTAAAAAAGTCTTATTATGCAGAATGGATTATTTTGGTTTCATTCGAATTTAGGATTCACAGGGAGAGAAATTTTATAGGAGTTCAAAATAGTTATTGTCTGTGTGACAATGACCTGAGATATGGTTTCTTATCAACTCTTCTATACTGACATAGTAATAGCCACTTAACCTTCCCTAAGTCCCTGATTCTTGTTTACTAATCTCCTAAAGAAATTTAGCTGCTTTAGTTATTTCTAGTAGATATGGTTGAGAATCACCTCTAAATTATATTTTAATAAAGAATGTCTTAACATGTCTTGTATGAACTTCCACTATGGAATTATGTTGAGTTGGTCCAACAGTTCACTCGATCCAACTTGAATGGACAAAATCTTAACCATCTTAATGAAATTTTCTCCATCATGAACTGTTATCACGATTAGATAAAATTTTCAATGTTATGGTTAAACCTGCTGCATTTGATTAATTTCCTCTTTGTTTCTGCAGCATGGTGATGTGAAAGCAGAAGATACACTAAGCCCTCGCAATCCCCAATCTTCGAAGTTTGCACAGTGGTTTTTAGATGAAGGTAGAGCAGTATGGATATTAGATACTTGCATGTCTAGGGATATCAGCTAGAATTGCTATAAATGCCACATGAGTCCTCTTCTCTCAATTTTAATTTTTCGATTTCAGAAAAGCAACCAGTTGATGGTGATTCATCAACTAGGTCGGCAGATCTGCTCTCATTAATTGTTGGTGGTGAAAAGTATGGATCACAAGTTATTGATGCTAAAACTACCAATCAAATTCCTCAGAAGTATCCCTTCCAAAGCCCAGAACGCAAAAGGGGACACATGTCTTCAAATCTAGTTCCCATTAATGCAGAAGATGTAGAGCAGAGTTACAACACTGATAAAGCAGAGATTACTCCAGCTGTACTTACATGTGAAGACCTTGAGCAGTCAATTATGTCAGAAATTACTCAAAATGGATCCACTTTCAGACATCCCGTCCAAGGCTCAAGTCATCTTGATGCTAAAGCTGAGCAGCAGAAAGTTGATGTTGATGACCATGCATCTCAGCATCTCCTTTCTTTGTTACAGAAGCCTAAATACCCTAATGACACAACACACTCTGACAATCCAGTGATCGGATCTTCAGACAAGCCACTAAATCATGGTTATGGATCTAACTATTCAGCAGAGACAGATGCTGAAAGTGCAGCTCATCCACATAAGCCTCTGACCCTTGAAGCACTTTTTGGGACTGCTTTTATGAAGGAGCTGCAACCACTTGGAGGGGAAGCCTCTGGTCAAAGGAATTCAAATGGATGCGGAAGGGTTGATGTTCCAAACTCCCATGGTTTATCTTTTCACAGGGGAGGTGATGGTCAAATGGCTTCTGTGGTTGAAGTTGGATCCAGAAATGCAAGTTATGGAAGCAGTGTTTTTGCCTCAAACCATAGACAACAAACAAAAACTGATGTTATTGAAAAGCAATCCTCAGGATTTGATCCTCGGGATCAAGTGGAGTTTTCTTTGCTTCTCAAAGATTTGGGATCTAGGCATGATGGCTCTGATAAATCTATTGAAGTCAGTTTTCCTGAAGAAGATAGATTAGTTATGATCAGCGATCCCATGAACATTCAGAACTTCATGCCAGCCAAGAATTCAGCTAAAGGTGAGTTACTATCCAGCTCAGAAATGATCAGCGGTCCTATGAACATTCAGAGCTTCATGGCTGCCAAGAATTCAGCTAAAGGTGAGTTATTATCCAGCTTGGAAACTACAGTTGACATTTCTGAGAAGCTGGCAGCTTTAAATTCTGCATTCAGGAATGAACGGCCTATTGCAAGAGGTCAAGATGGGGTGCCTTTTGTTCAAGCTCCTTATGACCCAAGGGACACGGATGTTCATTTGCCTAATCTTCATGCTCAGGCATCATCTTCACAGCGTCATCCTTCCCAGTTGAACCATACAGGTCCAACGTTACGTGCTTTAGATTCTCATCCTACTAACTTCAATGATCAAATGAAGTTTACGCCTCCGGTGAATATCATCCATCATGATGCTCCTAGCAAACGATTCCCAGCCAATATGCTTCAGCCTCCTTTTCCACACCCTGACGGTGGAATGCCTGGAATAGATCCTGCAATCCACAATCCTATGATGCAGCAAATTCATATGCCAGGCAGTTTTCCCCCACCCCAGATATTACGTGGTTTTCCCAGGGGTGCCCCACTGCCTCCACCTGCTGAGAATCAGGTGACTGGTTTCATGCCGGGACCCAGTCCAATACAAACCTTTGCTCAAAGGCAACCCAACATGGGGGGAGGCTTTAGAATTCCACCGCAAGGTAAAAGTTAGTTATTGATTTGTACTTATGTTGATACTTTGATTTGGTTGACTTACGAATATAGACGATATGTTCTCAATTGAAGTAGGCTTCATAAGGTAAAGCCTGGGATGCCTAGCCCCTTAGATCTCTACAACTAATGAAGATTGTGCTTTCTTTCTCGTCGTTGCATTTAACAAGTATATGTTGAATGATTAGGACAATGGGAAATTTTGGATTTATCTTATAACTGTTTGGCATTTCTCAGTATGAAATGTTGGAAGCATCTTCATTACTGTGATGGCTATGCAAGACTTTGAACTCTCTGATTTTCTTCCTTGTGAAGATCCTTCTAGTAAATGCACAAATTTTATATTTTTTAATGTGCAGTCTTACCTTAATGTATTTGTTACTTCATCTGGATTAACGTTTGGATTCCGGTCATTGAATCAAGCTTATAGTAACTTTGTCTATTCTGTTCCTGGCTAGGTGGTGGAGCCAATCATCCTGAAGCACTTCAAAGGCTGCTTGAGATGGAACTTAGGTCAAAGCAGATCCACCCGTGCGGCTCAACTGGTCATAACCCAGGAATATATGGTCATGAGCTGGACATGGGTTCCGGATACAGATGAGGACTCGTGATCCCATGCTCAAACTCGTGTTTACTTGGAAAGTGGGTCTAGTGCTCTTTGAGGAGGATTCCTCATGAGGGGTGTGTATTAATGGATTTTACTTTTGGATTATGAATATCTTCGGGATTTACAGTTGCTTTCCGTAATGAATAATTAGAGATGTACTCAAACTCTAGGTGTTTTTAATTGGGTCTTGATTTGGGTTATTCGGGCTCATATGGGTCTGAAGTGTAACTTTTTTTTAAGTAAAATGATATCGTTATTTAGAAGAGTTAAGTTTCGGCTAATACCTAGGTAGCATAACCTTGGCATAATTAAGAAAAAGACTGTTTTATACTTTTAATTTTAGAAAATTAATTTAAAAATTTTGGATAAGCAGTTGGATATTATCTTTAAAAAAAAACCTGTATCTTAAAAAAACTTTAAATTTAAAATAATAAGTTGCTAAATTATTGAAACCACTTGGTTTAGTCTGGTCATCTTCTTTGTTTAGATTACTCAAAATAATATTATTTTGTTTTTAAATCTTTTAAATTAAAATGATAACCAGAGAATTTTGAATTTAACGAATTTTGCAATTTAAACTTGGCTTAAAATCTAATTAATTTAAATTTCTCCAATTGGCTTTGAACAATTAAACTGGTTTAAACCAAAATTGTCATTCCGGTCTTCAAAAGTTAAAAATCACTAACGATAACAAGTGGTCAGTGTTTCATTCTTATTCCTAACTAGTTGTTTAAGATGTGGTAATTAAATCAAAATCGTTGTGTTTCCGATTTTAAGGTTGGAAAACAACACCGGGAAAACAAACATGTTAGTAAATTGCTAGTCTTCGGTTATGAGGTGGTTTGTATTCCTTTTGCACATGAAGTAAAATTCCCTTCATTACTTTTGGTTTTTCTTTTTACGACTTTAGGGTTTTTCTTTTTATGACTTTAGGAAACAATCAAGTTGATACAACATGAACATCAAACAGAAGTCGGTGCTAAGATCAACGCTGGAGAGACATTAATCGTTTAATACTATTATTTCAAGGGATAAATGGAGACATTTTGGTCTAATAGACAAAACTCAACTTTAGAGGTTCAAACTTCAAACCGATTAAATCTAAATTGAATCCAATTTAAAACTTGGGAAAGGCAAAAAACTTCAAACTTGCTCAAACCCGACCAAGCTTCAAGTCCGAGCCTGAACTCTAGTTTGACAGAATAACATAAAGCATGGAATTTGGCCTAACTAAGTTTGATCGGGCCTTAAAGCCTATCCTTTTATGGATACCAAGCTTCACCTGTTTAGGACACAACAAGGCCCCTTTTGGAATGGTATGCTTTCATTCCATTTATGGGGATTTCGCTTAATACTTTGAAGTAGGGAGAAGGAGAAGCGATAACGTCGAGCCTGACGCTTCTTTTCTTCACTATGGCATCATACAAGCTACCCGTGGTTTGATCAAGCTTCGAATTCGCAGATGTAGACGTATGCCTTCTGTGCCTTTGGTATGTTTGGAAATTTGGGATGGAATGAAATAGAATAGCAATTAATAAAACAAAATATAATGAAATAGAATGGAATAAAATGAAATGACCCACTCTATTGTTTGGAAGTTTAAATAAAATAAGAAGATTTGAAAGACAAGCCATGTTATTTCATCCCTGACCTCCCAATTTGAAAGGTCACAAAATATTAAATTTTGGATAATAAAGAATGGCTTCCAAAACCATTAATTATCATTCCATCTTGTTTCAAAATAAACTCCCAAATAATAGCCTGAATCATTTGAACTATTTCATTCCATTCCATTCCCTTCCATCTCTCTACCCACATCCAAACATACCGTAAAGATATTGCTATCTAAACAAAACACGATAGGAGATCGAGCCACAAGCAGACAAATCGCAGAAAGAGTTCTAATCCAAGACACCTGACCAGGGGCTACTAAGTGGATTAGACAACCACCTAGCCCACCCGGTTCCCAGTTCCCAGTTCCCAGGGGCTTTGTCTACTGTCTTGCTCTGAGTAAGGTCGGCCAACATGCTAGGGCATTGGAAAAGGAGACTGCCCTTCTGTACCATATCCTATTCCCAGACCCATTATATAGAATCGAAGTGAAAGCCCTGATAGAGGAGGGAGATAAAAGCATCGTCATAGAAAAACGAAAAGCAGAAGTTTTGGCAAAACCCATGGAACCGATGAGGGATGCATGAAAACTACAAAACAAAAACCAATACAAATTGCAGCCATCAAAAGGGAACTCCCTCATAAAAGACGGAAACATCAACCGCTAACCAGAGATTGCTCCCAACATGGAACTCAACCCCAATACTACATTTATCTACAGAACAAGAGTTATTTACATAAAAAGAATTTGCAAATTATGAGAAAGGAGCCCTTATATCACAAATGCTCGAAACCAACACTCGTCAAGTAAATCAAATAAGAATCTTTTTTTCCTCAACCCTAGACTCTACTGCTCTTTGGTAACCTAGACTCGTTGCTCAGAGAACCAAAAGACCCTTCATCTTTTCCAATGTTATGATGCTGGAATGGCCATTCCAGAGTTACCAGTGATGATATTGCCGTAAGAATCCCCAGATTTTGCCTTCTCCGTGGCGCCGTTGTACGAAGCAAGCACCCTTCTCTGTGTCAAAATTGTAAACAATGGGAAAAAATCAGTAATACAGGATGACTAAAACTTACACCTTCTAATATTGATGACCACTCAAGGAAGATTAGATCGATATTGATCGTAGAAATAAAATAGTTTGCCATGAACAGGAGATGATTTAACACAAGCTCCAATGTCACACCAATAGTCCAAGTTGGGAAGTTGTTTGTGTACAGAAGTCACTAAAAAAGTAAACGAGAGCAGCTCATGAGCACTTGGAAACGCTTTTCTCATCTTTGATTTTTGAGCAGGGTATTACTACAAATGCTTAAACAAATAAAAAAGTCCACAGTTTTCTAATATTTAGGTACTTCTTTCTTGGCATATCTGTAAACAGGAGACACATGATCGTGAGTGTTCAAGAGATGGAAAGTTTATCACGAGGCACTAACAGCATGTCCTCCAAAGACAAACTGCCTAAAATGCAATGATCTCATCCACCGTATGGTCTACATAATTCCTAACGTATCATTTTCATTCTAGCTTGAGTTATGACCACCGAGTTTCCATGACCCAAATTAGAGCACCAAAATAACCTTACAGACCACAAATGAGAGAATCTTTTCACAAACAAAGTCACAGAGTAAACACTGACAAACATAAATGGCTAGAGCCTAATAGTCCAGTAGCACATTAACAGAGAGGTTAATGTACAGATATCATTTTGATAAGGAACTTACATGGTCCTCAAACTCAGGACTCATCAAATTAACAGAGAGGTTCCTCATCAGCAACAATACCTGTGATTGAGACAAATTAGTGTCAAAAACAGACACTATTTTATTTCTACGATCAACAAAAGACATTCAAAGTGCATCAACTCTTTCAATAAAATATAGAATTCCAATCTCTCCACATTCCAAACCCCCTAACAATCTCAAGCCAATGTAACTTATAGGTGCCAAAAAAATTGTAAAATGAGATTGAATGAAATGACATACCGTTTCCAAATTTATTGGGTCCATCTGTTTCAGTTTCTTCAAGTGACCACTGGCATTAGGATCAAAGATACTGCCAATGAAAGTATATACTTGGGCAAAATCTGGCAACACTGCATTAAGGCCAACCCAATCTTATGATTCATAGAAGTATAGAGAGATTTGAATATGGACTATGAAGAATAGATAAAATATCAGAAAAGGGAATTACTTATCCCATGATCCCAATGGACCAGATGCACCTTTATCTGAAAGGCGACACTTAAATAGTCTATTTGAACAAGATATAAATCATGCATGCTCAACACCATATAAGTAAGCACACTACATGAGAAGTTTGCCAAAATTTTGCACATGTAAAGTTGATAATCCCAAATCTTTTGCACGTGTAAAGTTAGTTATTGAATGCAAAAAGTGATTTAGATCAAGGAAGGGACACATACTAATTTTCAAGCTTCATTATAACCTGCCGTGCATGTTCCAACTATTATGGATCTAAAGCTACTATACTAACCTCTTGTAACTTGGCCTTGATCCCGCCTATCAACTATATCAGAAGTTTGCCAAGTTTTTGGAGTGCTTCCATTACTACTACTATAGCAACAATTCTCTGCAACCACTGGTCCAAGCAATGTACCATCATCTAGAAAAGGAAAGATAAAACATCATCAACATCTCTCAAGAGAACGGAGCCAGTTGTGAAAAAAATTATTTAGAGATATGCAGGAACTAGCAATACTTTTTGTCACTTGCGACATCGTGAAAGAAGTTGCTGAGTCAAAACCCCAAGAAGATACAGCGCCTCTTGTTATTGGATCCGCAACCACTGGCGACGAATCTGTTCTGTGAATATATAATGGGTCAAGTGAAGCAGTTGAAGTTCGGAACGGCCCAGATTCGGGGGATGTCACTAAAGCTGCAATAGGCACAAATAAGCAAGTGTTAATATGAAATGAAAATAAGTCCTCGTTAGTCCCCCTCTTCTTCCTTTTCTCTCTATTCCCCAAATATCAAATAAACACTCGAAGAAGTAAAGGAAACAAGCAAAAAGGAGGTAAGGTGGACAAGACTAACCACTTTTTGGAGCCTTCTGCGGATATGGATGTGATGCTTTTCTTTTGGGTCTAGGCGGAGGAACATGTTCACTTGTCCCATTCTTCTGAACCTTCAGAAAGTACTTCTGCGCATGGCTACGGATCTGCAAATAACATCACTTAGTATAACACTCTTAACAGAATTGATCTGCGTCCTGTATTAATTTAATAGCTGTATAATGGGTGGTAAAAGATAAACCAAAATAAGAAAAATAACAGAGAAAGCAAAAATCTGTTACAAACTTTTTGCAATGTGATAAACAGGAATATACATAGCATGGTCAAATATATCTATTCAATCATTTCATTATTCTTCTCTAAGTATGTAACAAAAATCATCTTTACCATTTTATAAGCTTTTGCCGATTATGAAACCCACAGAAGATGACTCCTATGTTTCTCACCAGCAAATTTCTTCAGATCATCCATCTATTAATCAAACAATATAAACCTAATTTGAAATGGAGCCTCACATAATCATCCGATATAAAATAATAAACATCAAGCAACCAAAAAAAAAAAACCTGCTAAACCCAAATTCTTCCTTAAAGGAGCTGGAAATTACAAACGAATAACCTGGCCACCATTCAATGCCTATATCTGAAAAGCTTGAAATTTTAAAAGTTAAAAAGCACCTGGATGACTGTCTTTGTCCCAACAAATGCTTCAATTTTCTTCCAATCACGATCAAACCTGTACCAGGATCAAAACAACAACGGAAATTAAATTAAAATGCTGATGCACGCAACAAGAAAAATTGTTTATGAAGACAGCATTTAATACCTAATTGCTTCTTTGCTACTATGAACCGTGCTTGGAAATCCCCCCCTTTACAGGGAAGCAACTCAAATTTCAATTGCAATCCAATATAATACTTTTTAAGTATATTTAAATTTCCATAAACAGCAATCACATAAATTCATTTTAGAACTTGTAGTCTTAAAACAACCACCTAACACCTATAACTTGCTCTTTTGGCCAAATAAAACAAATATTTAAATAGAAATAAAAAATTAACAATCCGTGAAATTGTTCCATTTCTCATTTATCGGAAATTGTTGGATGAATCATAAATTCAAACTAAGAATAAAAATTAAAAATAAAAGCATCCAAATCAATAATTCAAACCTCAGCTCATATTTCACCACCAAATCAAAAACAGAAACTCGAACTCCGAAATTCCATTTCCATAAATCTCTCAAATTCAATCTCCTCCACAAACAAACGCACCACAACTAACCAAATCAAAACAGATATGACAATCCAAAAATAAAATAAAATAACTCACAGTTGAAGAGCTTCTAGAAACTTGTCGTGCTCCTGCTCCGTCCAGCTCTCTCTAGACTTGGTAATAGTATACGGTTTCCGGGCCCTTTTACTATTTGGATCCTCCAGGAACGACATCGTATTAGCTTCAGCTGTACTCGTCGCGTTATAACTACTCGTCAGCATAACGCCGTTTATCGCGGCAGCAGCAGCCGTAGTAGCAGGATCAGAACTGGCTGTTGCTACCGGTTGCAGAGAATCCAGCCCCATATACATCGGATCAAACAGCCTTCACTGAACCGGGTTCAGTTACTAACTTGTTCAGTTCTAAGCTTTGGCTCGGCAATCACTCACAGATATAGCTAAGAGTTCACAGAGAGTGTGAGCGAGTTGGACTTGAAACGAAGGGTCGAGAGAGGACTATATATAGAGAGCGAGAGAGAGGAAGAGGAGGTGGGATTCGGGACGAAACGTACATGTTTGGTTTCAAGTCGTACAAGTGTCGAGATCGCACCGTCCTGATTTAGACTCGGGTCATCCGTGACCCGGCACGTGGCAGATCAAAAGTCCGGACTGAGGAATGTGTGGTCAAATGGATTGACTTTTGTACGGTATAAGCCTAATTTTCCTACTAGTAGGCAGAATTTCTAGTGGTGAGAGTCAATTAGAACGGGTTTGTTTTATGCTAAATTTGGATTAGGCTTATAAAAGATTTTTATGCCAATAAAAATTAATTAATATGAGTTAGTAAGTAATTCAATTATGTAATTATTTTAAATATATTTAACAATTGGCTGATGTATAAATTAAAAACTCATAATATAATTCTTTAAAACTTATCGATGAAATATTTCACGAGTTTAAGAATCGTAACAAGAAATCTTTCCCAATTCACGTAAACGACATCTCGTATCTTAAATTTCTGTTATTTTCGTATGCCCGAACCAAGGATTGCCAAATAGTTAATTATACCATTTTAAAATTTTAAGAGTTAACTCCAGAAAATGTTAAATCTTTAATCCTAATAATTACTTTAGACGTTTAAAGCATAAACTATTTCCGAAATCGTCCTAGGAAGCAACGAAAAAGCTTGAGTGCGCGAGAAAGTTCCTCAATTTCAACCCAAACACAAAAGCAAGAAAGTGGGAGACAAGTGAGAAATGAGAGTGGAAGCTATTGTTGCACACCCGAAGCTTCAGTTTTAGTTAGGTATTGATATTTTGCGGCCATAGACAAAGCCTGTTTAGCTTTATTTTATAGATTACATCGAAGCAACCCAGTTAAGATCCGACAGACTTGTGTGCTGCTTGAAGTCTTCTTACATGAATTTGACGACCCTACGAACAGGAACAGCTAACGAAGGACAGGAATGAACATGGACAAAAAACAGTATGTTCTTTGAACATGACAAACTGAAGTGGAGATTAAGAGAAGAATCATTCGTTCCATTCAATAAACAATTCGCAGATTTTTCTCATACAGGTTAAAGTACCTCCAACATTTCATCAATCACGCGGCAAACAAAGGCACAAACCACTGAATGGTTACATCCTGGTAACATTTCAAACAAATAGGGGTAAATAAAAAGGAAAAGGAAAGAGACAAGACTGAAGTTACAGAGAGGTTAAATTGTCTTGATGAAAAACCAACCTTAAAGGAATTAAGAAAAAGACAGGAAAATCGTTAGGTTCTCGGCAGCCTGAACTCTCAGGACCTAATCGAGCCATCGAGTGACACCATCATCTTCTCCAATGGTTGCCAGAATCTCTACACGAACGTCCAAAACAGCCTGCAGTTTGTAGATAAGAAGGTTATGTTTGGGGATAAGAAAGATCATAAAAGGCCATTTTAGATGATGGTTGATGGATTTGTTTGAACATCATATTTCTGTTCATGTCCAAGAATTAAATCCAAAAAATGCCTTTATTCCCACTTCTGCAGTGACAATATGATGATGAATGCTTATGCCTGGCAAATAGTAGTGAATGCTGAACACAGACTCAAAGAGGAGAAACAAACTTACCAAAGGATTTCTACAATTAACCAGCCTACACTCCTCTAAAGAGCCTTCGAACATCCAACTCTCCCAAACGTCAAAGCTGTGACTAGCAAATACAAACTCCATTCTTCTATTAATCTGCAATTTCAACACCAAAGTCACCTCAAAGCTAAGCAGCTGTAAGTATTGCATTTAGTCTCTATGATGCAATGGCTCTATAATCAACCACAACATAGAATTCATAGGACATAATTTGCACAGAATACCTTATAGAAAGTTACATGGTACAGTTGCATAGATAAATGCCCAAAACCCAAACTTATTTTTGTTGCTTTGACAATTATAATATGCAATTAGATCCTCGTAATAAAGCAGTGATATCAAATTCAATTGATCTTTACTAGCTTGTATGAATAGAAAATGTTTAATGAAATCCTTTTCCATCACTATTGGTAACAGCTAACAGATTAAACTACTCACATGAAAAACATATAAGCAACCACAAAATTTACAAATGATACTATCGCATTTCGTAATTATTTCCCAATCAGAACATCCATCCATTCACTGTGCTTTCTTTGGAAAGTGATGGCAAATGATACTTTTACACAAATGTGTCTCACATTCATTCTAGCATGACTAATTTCTTAAACTTCAAAGGGTATGTTGAATGGTATGACAGTTGGTCTTTGTTAAGATAAAGTACCTGCAACAACTTTCCACCGGCAGCAAAAGACCGCAACCCTATTGTGTCCTGAAGAATATTTGCCCATGAAATGATAATCAAGCCAGAAAGGCAACAAATCAAAATAACACTTTACAGGAATTAAATTCTGTAAGACAAACCTTGCTTCTAAAAACAACAAGGAACTGGGCCGCAGGATCTCTTTTTGCCACATTTGACATGGGATCCAGGAACCAGCCACCACCTTTAACCCTTTGCCTGGCAACATGAAATGCGGGGCGATCTCTTGCATATAAAGCTATAACGCACCCATCTTTCAGCAGGTCACCAGACCGTTCTTTAAGCTTCTTACTTGATCTTGACAGTTGATCAGATGTTGATACTTGAATCGACTCAATTGGCGTTTTCCTACTTCTCGAATCTTCGGGTGAAGCAAACCGGGAGCTGGAACTTAATACTTGTTCAGTACCACTCATTCCAGTGTCATCTTCCCGATGTGAGGTACTTTCTTTTCCTATTTGAGAAGGAACATCTAACTTATGTTGGGATTTTTGACGGCCATGTCTCTTTTTCGCCTTCTTACCTGATCTACCGCGTCTTCCTTCGGGATTGCCAGTTGTATTTTGAGACAACCCAGAACCCTGAGCCTGGTTTGGAGATTGCTTTGATTGATTGATACCCTTTTTCTGAGAACTTTCTGGGCTTCCCTGAATATCATCTGTTAACCGCTCACCAACTGAACCACGTAAATCACTCTCTTTTGCTTCTCTAGGATAATGTTCACCTTCATCACCTATTTCACTTTCTGCCTCTTCCACATCAGAGATGACATCCTTAGGAATAACCCCGTCAAAGAAAAATGATTGCAACACAGAGATGGCCTTATCCCTTATTTCCATCCATACTTCTTCACTATAATCTGCACTGCGTGGAAGTATCAGTACATTGGGCATCTCTTTTACCTAAAGCAAATATGATAATCCTAAATTAGTAAGCAAATGGTGCTTTGTAATGCTAATGCAAACAGATATACAATGTATAGTACCAAGCGCAAACATCACATTTGACAAATAGAGAATCAAATATCCCATTATCAGGCCTCAGACCATCCAGTGAAACCATTCTCATAGCATTTGAAGTATTATTAAAACATCTTATTGAACTTACCCATGCTTCCATCCATTGTGGCCCTTCAGCACCATCCAAAGCACAGCCCGCCAGTGTCCCATCAATTAGAAGATGCTTTAAAGCGCAATCATCAAGCAGCTGACTGCTGCCTGTATTCACTAGAAATGCTCCTAAAGGAAGAAAGAGGGACAGTACAACATTAAATCAATATAAGTTAACAATTCTTTGTGATCTCGACAGCATAATACCCAAATACCTGGTTTTACATGCTGCAAACATTCTGCTTTTATAATCTGAAATGTCTCGTTCGTTAAAGCGCAGTGGAGTGAGATAAGATCACTTGCAGCTAGTAAATCATTCAGAGTATCCATTCTCCGAGCAGCAGGTGGAAATTTTATAGATGACATGCTAATTTCACTTTTAACCTGCTTCAGTATAGTTCAGGGAAAGAAGATGATCAAAATCAAGTCCAGATGCATACAAAACTCGCTCGAGACAAATTATAAGAGCAAAGAGCAAAATTCAAAATTCAAAATCCACAAACAGCAATTGAGTGATAAACAGAACCAGAAAGCGCAGAACATCTTCCACCTCTCACCATTTCCCAACAGAAACTGTTCAATCCCTTAAGACACTGGACTTGTAAAACTCATATGCTTAGGTCTCAAGTCAGGAACATCATGCGGAACACAATTACAGAGCATAGCTTGGTCCTTTAGAATCAAACAGACAGTTCAATGTGGCATTGAAGAGGTGAAATGTAACAATAGAAAACTTACATCGAAGTAGAGAACACTGATCTTAAAAGCCAAGCTCCTAATTGCCAAATACTTAGCCGCAGCAGATCTACCAACGATCCCTAATACAAGCCCTCTACACCTCCTCATGCCTCTACACAATGGTTGCACCGATCCCAACCAACCCGAGGCAGAGAGCTCGTGGCGCGAGAGCAGATGCGTCCGACGAAGCAATCCCAAAAACAAGGCCATCACTGTGTCAGCGATCTCCTCAGCCCTAGAAGCGTCCACGTGTACCAGCCGGAGCCCTAAGTCGGACGCCAAAGCCGAGTCGACTAAGCGGTCGGCGGAGCCGAGGCAGAGTATGAGCTGGTAAGGGCGGAGGCGGCGTTGAGCGGCGCGTGGGAGGTAGGAGAGGGAGTGGAGGAGTACGGCAGCAGCTGATTCGATCTTCCCATCGGAGAGGCGGCTGAGGGGGACATGATCTACGGAGGCGACTCCGGCGAGGGACTCTTGCTCGATGGCGCAATCCTCGATGCAGTTGAGAGCAACGACTAACGGAAGAGAAGAAGAGTTGGTGTCACGGCGTGACATTGTGGCGGAGGATCGAACATTGACGCCGGCCATCACCGTGTAGTCTGGTTGTAGTGGTGGTTAGGGTTTAATGTTGTAAACACGGGCATTTTCCGAGTGGTTTTAGTTATGTCCGTTCGGTTGCTCCCGTGGTTCAGGAGAACGTTCAAACTTGAAATATCAACTTTGTCATTGTATCAGTACTAGACTACTAGTCAGTCGGATCCCTTCTCTTACTTTGTCTATGTTTCTTGTTCATGTCATCTTTCATGTTCCAGATATGTCCCTGCTTTTATTGCAATATTCGAACATGCACAAGGCATCTCCCATAAGATATTTTCATTTTAAGAAACATGTTTTGTAATAATTAAGCAAGTTAGTTGAAGGGCCTAAATCTCAATGCTGGAATTCAAAGCTTAGCCTCGTTTGGTTAAATGAGCACCATTTGATGCACGAAGGAAGCTAATGTGTCGATAATTTAACCGCTCTTATAATCCTAAGTAGCCTAGACATGCATATTTTTCTTCAGAAGTTTCCGATGTCAGTCATGGAACTTATCTATCGAGACAAGAAAGAAGCTAATGTGCCGATAATTTAACCGCTCTTATAATCCTAAGTAGCCTAGACATGCATATTCTTCTTCGGAAGCTTCCGTTGTCAGTCATGAAACTTATCTATCGAGACAAGAAATAAACTATGTACCGTATTTTAGGTTTTTTTCCTTTTTAAACAAAAAAAAAGTGAGTACCATTTGATGATCTCACTCTTAATC
>JANIPM010000004.1:5349267-5359958 GCA_027478405.1 Erythroxylum cassinoides
GCAATTTTATGTCGAGGATCCATAATAGCATGGTAATATCGGTGACCCAAAACCAAGGTATTTTCTCATTGATTTTTTTCAGATTTAATTATTGCTTTTGATTTGTGATTTTCTCATTTATTTTTATTATTGTCGTGACAAAACCCCCTTTTTATTTTCGTCGTTTAAACTAGCTAACCTTTACCGTTAAAGATTCCTCGTGGGAACGATATCCGCTTACCGCTACTACATTAAATTGTTTTAATGGAAGTGATTTCTTTTATATTTGGTTGCAGGCGACATCATCACCACCTTAATTCAAGTCTAATTAGAAACCAACTAACTCACAAGAGTAGAGAAATGCCAAATAAATTCGAAGGCAATTTACAACCAAGAGACTCTAAAGGTGTTATCTGATTAACCAATCCCATAGGAAAAAATTCTCTATCCCATCTCCACTAATTTTTAGCACTCATTTTCAAAGGATCTAAAGGTCTTATCAGGGTTGTAATGGGGTTGTTGGGGTTTAAACTCGACTTATACCAAGGAAAAAAGGTAATAAGAGCTCAAATGAAATGGAAACAATTCAAGAAATAGGAAGTGTAAGGGATCTCTCTCTCTCTTTTTATATTTATTTTTATCAAGTAAAAACTGTGGAAGCAAGGAGGAAAGATTTTTAAGCTACCCCTGACATCAGCTTAAAAACGTGATTTCCTTGAGGACTATAGAAATATTGGGACTATCTTACCATTTTCTCTCTTCAAGGTTGTTATTATTATTTTTTCTGTTTCTTCTCTTTTCTTCTTTTTTTTTCGAGAAGAGAGATTAGTAGCTCACTTATTCCCAAGTCTCAAATAATTGACTCTCCCCCAAGCTCAGTTTCTTGTGTACTATGGGCAATAACTTTATTTCCTTATTTTTTGAAGAAGCTGAAGATACAGAATAACCACAAAATCCTCACTTATTTGCCCTCTTTGTTTTTTCGACCCCCCACGTATCCTACTCCTTAATAATCATTTCCACACGAAAGGTGGGGAGTGATTAGCTTATGACTTCGTTAAATGAGGGTGCCAAAGAAATAGGAATTTTACTTAGGCTCAACTTGGCTCCAACGGGAATATAGGATTATTTTAAGCCAAAATTGGATTGTGGTCCATACTTCCTTATCAAATTTGTGCTCACATTTCACCTCGAAAGGTCTAGAGAACTTGTTCTAGGATTGGCGTCTCCTCACTAGGTTCCAACTTGCCTAAAAATTTCATGGATAATCAAAACTCAAATAGAATGGAAGGGAAGACTCAAATCAAAGAATATGAATAAGATTAAACAATTGAAAACTGAGCACTAGTCCGGAACAATCTATCCACAAACCTTCTAAAGGTAAACCCAATTAGGTCCCAAGCAATTCTCAATTTTCTAAAAGTGAGGCCAAAATCAAAACCTTTAAACATCAAAATTTCTTAATGAGGTTTAACTTTGCAAGAAAAATAACTATATAATGGTTTGTCAAAAAGAAAGAAGAAAAGTAATGGTAAGAATTTTTTGCAAAATTATGCTTATTAATTTACTATCTTACAGCCTGGAGGAGGAGGCAGGTGATGTAGGCCAACTCTTTTTTTTGATAAGGTAAGAAGGTCTTGGTGGATTATTTTTGTCCATATTTATTTAGGAAAAATATCAAAAGAAAAGGACAGCTCTAATTGTGACATTGATGCAACATCCATCCTATCCTAAGATCCTATTCTACCTTAGCACGACTCACATTTAGATGGATTTTGACTCTAACTTCACAACCAATGCTTCACTGCGAGATTTTAAATAAATGATAACATAAAAATATAATTTTTGTTTCTATTATTATTTAAAATTTATTAGATTTAATATTTGTTTAAATTATTATACATATTAATGCATTTGTATTTTAATAAAATATTTTATTTTATACTATATTATACTTATTCTTATAATTTTTACTTCTTATTTATTATATATTGGTTTTAGAGCGGTTTAATATTAGTTGAACATTTAAACCTTAAATATTTTATTTGATTGGTTCGATATCTAGTTCGACTTTTAAGACATTAATGCTAAAAAGCATGTGGTTTATGAGTGATGAAATTGTTAAGAGAAGAGTTGAACAACCCGACTCGAGCTAGAGCATGACTCGGCCAGAGCCCAACTCGCTCGAAATATTTTTAAACAAAATGACGTCAATACTACTCCTATTTGTAACTATAGAAATTGTGAAGTATGGTACTTCTACTTTTTGTCTTTCATACTTCCTATGCTTTTTGAGGTTAGAATTAGAGAGATTATATGGTTAAAAAATGACTAATTTACCCTAAAATTAATAAATTTAATTAGATTAAACCTAAACTTTTAAAAAATTAAAATTTGGTTCATTATGACTAATTCAATCAACCCTTCATTATGAACAAAATTTTTAAATCTTGATAGTTCATTAATCATTACCATCGTACCTGTGACTTTTATTTTTTGAAAACAGAGGAACCCGTGGTCGTTATCCTTTGGATGCACACTGAGTAAATCTCTAGATTGACACAATAGCCTACAAATCACACTAACCGTGTACTCTATACAAGGCAAGTCCTGTACGATAAACTCAATCGAGAAAGTGTAGGTAGGGGGAATCGAACGCAAGATCTTTTGGCGCTGTACCTCCCACTCCACCAACTCGACTACCTCTAGGGAGGCTATATTTGTAACTTGAGAAACTGTATAGTATAATATTTTTCTTGTCTTATAAGCTACATAATATCAATAGTTCAGATTTTGCATGTTTGCTTTTCTTCACCAAACTTTTCTTTTGTAGTCACTTTTGTATTTGTGCAGAAATTGTTTGAGAAGGGGACTCATTTTGGTGAGATTAGGGTTTTAGAGAGTTACATTTTAGGGATCGAGTATAATGGCCAATGAATTTGAGAATCTGATCGAATCGACGGTGGAGAAGATAAGCAAGAAGATCCACAATCACAGCTCTTCTTCTTCCGATTCCAATTCCCATTCAGAGATGAAGGAGAAGAAGTCGGTTGCTTGGGAGAGTGAAACCTATTCACAAGGTTCTTGGTGGAGGAAAAGGTACAAAACCATGTAGTTTCCTGATTTTTTTTTAAGTAATATGCTAGAGTTCTTGATTGTTATTTTTCGTCTTGTACACTTGAGAAAATTGGTGCTTGAATGCCATTACGTTTCTTCATTTTGATAGAATCGAAGGATCTCAATGGAGTTGTTTCATGGGTGAAAAGAATCGTAAAAATGACAAAACTGTCGTTGAATTTTATAGAGTTGCTTCGTTCCAAAATGTTTCTTTAATGTTTCTCACGGGAACTAGTATAGGGTTAGCGCCCTTTCAGTAATATATATGTGCATTAAACTTAATACAATCTAATTCTAAATGCATGATTATGTTGTCTTTATCCGTAAGTAGCTTCGGATTCCCTGCAAAAGAAACTAGTAGTTCTTATCAAATTTATAATGTTTCTTGCGTTCATTTCTTTGTATATGCTACTTCTATAGAAAATTTCACATGTTTTCTTTTCTTCACATTTTGAAACAATCTCTCATTGTCTTCATACCTTCCATTTTGAAGCTCTTATATCTTTGATTGTCACGAAGTTCTAGTGGTGTTTTAGTACTAGTGGTATTTTAGTAGTTTTAATTGCTTTATTAGTAAAAGACTATTTTATCATTAGGTTTTCATCTTTTAGAGTTTATATTATCTTTTGTAGTCACTTGGTGACAACTTTTGTCAGTTTGAAAACATTATTTCAGATTTCTATTGAATTTTCTTTGGTTCTTCCAAGGGTTTCGTACAACCTTTGAAAAATCGAATGCTATACGCTGCATTAAGTGGTATCAAAGCAAGGATGTCGACTGGGAGTGATAGCAATGGTCTTTGTGATGGTGTTTAGGAGGCTAGGGCTCCTTTTTTAGGAGACGAAGCGTTGCAATGTTTAGAGCAACATCTGGAGCAGCAAATAGAACATAGATTCTGACATTTCGAGGAGCGTCTTGAAGAGATTGTGGGGCAGGAGGCAGGATAACCGTAGAAGATCAGGGGTGGAGATGGCTTGTGGTGAACCTATGGGTAGAACTGTGCCTACAAGGAGACACCAATCTATGAGGAGGATTTGAAGGAAGAAGATTACTATGAGCCGAATAGACTTGGGCGTTTTCAAAAACACGATGGGCGTAGGAGGAGAGACGCCTGTGGTGGATTTAAAGATAGAGACACAGGGGATTATAGACTAAAGATGGATATCCCCTATTTTAATGGTAGTCTAGGTATTGAAGATTTTTTAGACTGGCTTGTAGAAATTAACAGATTCTTCGAATATCTGGGGATTGCACAAGAGAAAAGAGTTCAGATTGTGGCTTGTAGACTGAAAGGGGGGGGGGGGGGGCTTTGGCATGGTGGGAAAGGATTCAGTCACGGAGGGAGCGTGAAGGAAAGGACTGGTACGTACATGGTATAGAATGAAGTTTCTGTTGAAGCAAAAATTTTTACCACCGAATTACAAGTAGATTTCATTCCAACAATATCAACAGTGCAATCAGGGAGGATGAACAGTGCACGAGTATACCGCAAAGTTCATAAGGTTGGCAGAGAGAAACAACCTTCTAGAATCTGAAGGACAGCAGGTTGTTCAATATTTGGAAGGGTTGAGACCAGCACTTCGGGACATAATAGGAGTACAGGTTATCTACACGCTGTCAGAAGTAAAGAACATAGCCTTAAAGGTGGAGATAATGCATCAGGAGCGTAGCAGAAGGAATGTAGAGAGCTATAATGTAGCACCCTGCAAGACACGTACCCGACATCCTTAGTGATGTTCGAGAACTTACCCTGCGAGGGTGACATGTTAGCACAGTCAGTCAGTAAAATTTCATTACAAAATTTTCTTTTCACAACAAACATGTGCGGAAATTAACAATTAGATCGGGCCCACTTTTATTCAAAAACATTTTTAATTGTAGCAATACAATCATCAGAATTTCAATAGCCATTTGGGCCCCTTACAAATACAAAAATACTTGTAGTTATAATTTCATTACATTTCAAAAATCATTTACAAACATTTCCAATATGGAAAGTTATTACAAACAGAAATCTTCGAATACACAAGTTACAATAATTGTGGAAGACTCAATTCGATACAAAAATAAGCATACAAATGCAGACATGAATTGATACCTACTTCTATCTCTTACTTGAATACAGTGGGTATACTCCTGTTTGCCAATGGCTTCTGAGCTTGAAAAATATTATAATTTTTGGGTGAGTTTTGCAAACTCAGTGAGTGACCATCCTCGATGGCTCACTCAATCACATAACACATATCATCACTTATAGACATATAATTCACATCTTTTCATTTGTAATCGTTCAATCATTCGAACACTTATCACATTCAAAAATCAATCAAACTATTTAAATCATACATATCATATGCGTATGTAATGCTTATGAGACTCACTTTCAATTTGTTACTTTGTTGTGACCGAGTGCCTTTAACTGTGTCGTATCCATTGTAGATGCCGAGCTTATTAATAACTATCCCGTATTCGTTGAAAATATCGGGCTCATTTTACATAGCGAGCCTTTGGCTCTTAATCACTTTCTGAGCGTTTAAGCTCTTGTTTACATTATGAGCTTTAAGCTCTTTTTTGGTGGCTACTCCGATCACAACTGCTTTTATGTTTCATGCATTCATGTAATGAAATGCATCAATCATATATGATCAATCAGTCACCTTCACATGTCATCGGACCTTAGTCCGGCATTCAACATTTGCATTGAAAATCACTTTTTCATTTGTATGCATTTTCACATTTAGAACACATTCATTATCGGACCGTGGTTTGACATTTAACAATCAAGTTTTGTATACTTATTCCATCCAATTCACATACAAGGAGCACTTCAATAATCACATTCATATATCAGCATCTTCGACCTTCAGTGTCTGGAATCAACACAATCAAATCTCATAAAAGTAAGACCATCTAGATCGACTCACAGTATGCTCTAGATTAGCATTTGCTTCCAAGGTTTAGAAACGTCTGGATGATGGCGCTCTATATGTTCCTCTATATCATGCAAAACATACACATATCACATTTTTGCACAATTGTATAAGTGTCTATTGATGCACACTTATGTATATTAAATATGTACAATGCATGTTCAAATGACATCCTCGGGTATATATCCTTAATACATGTCTTATAACCAATTATCAAGATCTTTGAATCATTCCTTAACACCTAGAACACTCTTCTTATGTTAATAATTCAATCCTACTTCAATTGGGCTCATTTAATATCACTAAAAAGCCTAAACATCTCATCGAACACATTGATAAGTCAATCATTCATAAACAAACATCTCTCAGGAAAAATGTCATAACTTTTTCTGTAGATGTCAGATTAGTGCCATCTTAGGATGGTTCGAAGAGGACTTCTAGGTCTATAATTCCGTGAAGACTTGAAAAAGAGATTTTGCCATTTGGGGGGGTCAAAACACACTGGCCGTGTGAACCCACACTGGTAGCCCATGTTTCTTACAAGTCTGGTGGTGTTTTTGCATTAGGAACACACGGTCAGTGTCAATTTATAGGGCCTGACCATGTATCCTTCAGATTTTTGCTTAATTCTCCTTCTCCAAGACCTCTCCAATGGATCCTACACCCATTCTAACATCACTTTTACTCATAATCTTCCCAAATTCACCTCTTATAATGTCATATCACTCCATAACAATTCAAACACCAGTTAGATTTCATTCACTCTCAATTCTCAACTCATTTGATTCATCATATCAAGTGGATAACTTCTTCAAATATACCTAATTTTAACTCAACATCATCCATACACATTTCAGATTCTCTACTTGATCATAAACACTAAAAAATATAATACATTCTCATACGCTCCAAATATAACACAACATATACATTCATCCGACAATGTACTGTACCCAGTTTTCAATTTTATGTCAAATTTTGGGACTTTTAAAGACAGAATTTAAATTTGATGTTTGCATGAAAAATGTAGCCCTATGTCTCTAGTTTAATCCAAATCAAGGATCATCCCATTTGGATAACTAAAGAAAAAGTTATGGCTAAGTATACTTAGAGATCATGTTGCTAACACATTTTCCAGCTCAACTACCAATTTTGTTTCCAAATCTTACACTAACACAACTCATACAAAGATCACCTTTTCTACTCCATCTACTCCTCATTCTCAACTTCATTTCAACTCATTTCTACACTCATCCATTAACACAAACATGTTATAAATGCATTTCTATACTCATCAACTTCCAATTCTCATTAAAACACCCCTTTCACAACTAATTCATCTTAAAAACATGTGTAGCATAACTCATAGTTTCTTACTCATCATATACAACATCAGTCATCTAGAAGACAACTCCTAACCCATTATTTAGCATTTATATGAAACAAAACATCAATATATACATATATATGTTCACTTCTTCATCAACATTCTAGCATTTACAATACTCCTTGTCATGATCATTCAACCTCCAAAACATTTCTATAAATCATTACTCATCAATAAAAGTAAGAAATTTACACACACTTTACCATTCACGATACCCACATACTCAAAACACCATTTCATGAGATTAACCTCTAACTATCATCACAAATGCTTCATTTAACCAAACCCATAAAATTAAAACATGACTTACTTGATTTAGCTACCAATTCTTCAAACTCTTTAAGAAAATAAAAAATCCCTATCTTCACCAACAACCTACGATCATCATCTTGAGGTTGAAAGGTTTGGGTTTTTGGTGAGAATGAAAGAGAAAGCAAGGTGAAAGAGTAGCATAAAAGATGAGAGGGTTGGGTTTAACGTGAATGGAGATTTGAAGAATTAAAACTCATGAAAAAAGAGAAGAGAGGCTGCGAAAATGAAGGAGAGAAGAAGAGAACCAAAGAAAAACACTAATACCTTTTTTTAGAGAGAAGCATCGCGAAAGACAACAAAAGGAGGGGGGTCTTTTAATTAAAACTTATAATTTAAGACATGGTTGGGCAAGTGACACTTGTCAATTTCCACATGTCCCATTTCTAAAGCATTAGATTGGGTTCTTTCATTTAACCAGTCCTATTAATTTCAATTTCTACTCCAATTGTCCACCAATTTTCAATAGCACTTGTCAATAAATCCTAAAGTCATTTATCAAAATTTTCATTGCCATCAACAGTAATTTCTACTACCATTTAACAATTGTTTTGCCATTTGGCAATTTTCCTAGCCAAAATACCCAACAATTTTTAGAAATTTCTCTAAAAATTTCAAAAATTCTAAATCGACAAATACAATTTTCAAATCAATTTTTCAACACATAAAAAACCACATTTCTCAATATACTCATATTTATAAACAATTATACCTGAAAATTGTCAATGAATGCATGTACAATTATTTTGATGTGTGCAAAAATTCAAATTCATGTGCGTATATGCTAACATTATGCATGAACATGAAATGCATTTTCTTAATCTCTCTTTGAGCTTACATGTACCTAATTTTAGGGTTCTAACCCTTAGTATAGGAATGGGATGTTAGTTACAGGACTCTAGCATCTAGTGATAAATACAAAGTTGTGCAGGAGCATACTGCCTATAGTCATAAAATGCGGAGTGTGGAGGATAAAGTTATGGGGAAAAGGCATATGGTTAAGGCGCGAGATAAGGAGATGAAGAGATCTGAGAACCCCTATGCTAAACCAGCTATGGGGAAGTGCTTCAAGTGTAGTCAACCTGGACACAAATCTAATGATTGTCCTTTAAGGAAGACGATTAACTTTGTAGAGAGGGACAAAGATGAAGAGGGAATCGCTTGTGAAGCAGATGGTGATGAGGATGATGAGTATGAAGTTGACGAGGGTTCGGCGTATGTGGTGAGGAAACTGATGTTATAACCTAAGCAAGAAGACCGAACCCAAAGGAATCAACTATTCCATATGATATGTACCATTCGTAATAGGGTATTTGGAGTTATTATTGATAGTGGAAGCCGCGAGAACATTATTAGAAAGGGGGCAGTGAAGAGGTTAGGATTACCAGTGGAAAAATATCCTAATCCTTATGCCTTGGGGTGGATTAACACCGTAGTGGACAAGATAGAGGTCCCAAAGAGGTGTAGAGATCCATTCTCCCTTGGCAGGTATAAAGATGAAGTATATTGTGATGTTGTTGATATGCATATTTGTCAATTATTATTTGGGAGACTGTGGCAGTTAGATGTGGATCCTCAGCACTCGGGAAGGAGCAACCAATATCAATTAGAGAAGGGTGGGGTCAAGTACACGCTCCTACCGCTTAAAACCAAGACTTCAACCTCTAAGAGTAATGCTTTCTTGTCTATAGCCAAGAGGTTCGAAATGGAGATCAACGAAACACGACAAGTACATGCATTAGTGGTCAAACAAGTGTTGACGAGTAAGGTAGAGTTTCAAGTGGAGGAGTACCCTGAGATAATGTGATCCCTACTGTAAGAGTTCAAGGAGTTGATGCCAGATGATAGCCCAGATAGGTTACCCCTTATAAGGGATATCCAACACCATATAAACCTCATTCCCGGATCCAGTTTATCAAATTTGCCGCATTACCAAATGAATCTGAAGGAAAGTGAGATTTTAAAGGAGAAGGTGGAGGAGTTATTATGAAAGGGACTTATACAAGAGAGTATGAGTCCTTGGGCAGTTTCGGCATTATTGACTCCAAAGAAAGATGGAAGTTGGTAGATGTGTATTAACAGTAGAGCCATTAATCGGATTACAGTGGGGTATAAATTTCCTATACTACGGTTGGATGACATGTTGGATCACTTACATGGTGCGATGGTATTTTTGAAGATTGATATCTTGATTTACAGTCATTCAGAGGAGGAACACATGTTACATCTACAGCATGTGCTAAAGGCCTTAAGGGACAACCAATTATAAATCAACCTTTAGAAGTGCAATTTCATGATAGATACGTTAGTATTCCTGGGGATGGGATAAAGGTGGATGAAGCAAAGGTTAAGGCAATTAAAGATTGTCCAATACCGAACAATATGGGGGAATTGAGTAGTTTTCATGGTTTGGCGACCTTTTACTGAAGGCTTATAAAAATTTTTAGCACCATTATGGCGCCCATGAAAAAGTTGTTGAGACCCGATCCAAGAACCGGATCCCAACCGAAAAACTGACAATCGGAAACCGAAAAAATCAAAAAGCGAAGAAATCGCTAATCGGAATACAAGTCGAATCATTGGAGCGAAACGAATACTCGGAAAGTTTCAAATCGGAATACGAATAACAAAGCGGAGAAACTCGAAAAGCAGAATTCCGAATCGAATGCGAATCGGAAAAACAAATATATCAAACTGAAACAGATTCCGATTTCCGCAAAACTCGAAAAGCAAACAGAATCGAAACAAAGTACAGAAAGTTCGCGAATCGGAAAACACATCGAAGCGAATCGAAAAACAAGTGCCCAACATCCGGTAACAAAAACCATCGAGACACGAAGCGAGACGCGTTGGAAACCTTACGACATTTCAAATCCGGTAAATTTTTTTTTCCTCTTATTCATTTCTTTTCTCTTTACTCAATCTCATTCAAATCATAACCACTCATTCAAAACATAACCAATCCATAG
>JANIPM010000004.1:5412028-5426289 GCA_027478405.1 Erythroxylum cassinoides
ATGAATTTTTATAGATATATTAAATATAAATAAGTTAAATAAAAGTTATTCTCAATTTGATTCAATCTAAAATTAATTAATAAAGTTTGAGTTTATTGGACTATATAAATTTTTTTAAAAATTCAAAAATTTTAAAGCTAAAAAAGTTAAAACTAATTGAATAATGAATGGAAGTATTAATGTCAATAAATTTTTACATCAACTTAAAAAGATGCAATAGCTTACTTAGGAGGGTGGTGTGGTTGGCAATGCATTTCGGAAATGCTTCATTGGTTGTGAAGTCAGAGTCAAATTCCATCAAGTATGCGCCATGTTCAGATAGAATGGAATCTTAGGATAGGATTGATGTTGTACCAATGTCACAGTTAGAATTCCCAAAAGGAAAGGTCAGAATTTGAAAATTTTGCCTAAGAATGCTAAATAAATATGGACAAAAATAATCTACCAAATCCCTTCTTACCTTATCAGAAAAAGAGTTGGCCCGCATTACCTGCCTCCTCCAGGTTGTAAGTTAGGAAACGAAAATGCGTGTTTGAATTAGGATGGGTCTTCTCAGGCCCAATCAAAAGGAAGTCTCATAGAGTATTTCTGCTGAGCTAGTAATATAATAATAGAAAGAATTAAATAAATTTTGCATCATAAAATTTATAGTACGCACATATATAATCGCACATAAGAGAATAAAAAATAAAATTTAAATCTAATTCAGAACAATTTTTTTAATTCAACTTAAATTAAATCTTTTAAATTTAAATTCAATTTAAAATTTACTAATTAAATTTGAGTCATTATTTTAAATAAAATAATATCATTTTATTTAATGACTTAGGAATCAATTGAAATTGAACACGAGTTGAGTTGTTCGACGAAAGCATTCTTATTTGACACATTACTTGCCTTTCTCTGCCATGACGATCGGGAAGAGGTGCTAACAATATTTTACCTTGTAGTTCTGCATCTGACATACTATATACGTCACCTGTAAGGATTGATAATTATTGAAGAATAATTTAAGTATAAGATTAGTATGAGTAATCCAAGTGTGTTTAAGTTGTTCAGATTATTTGCTTTATTTTAGGTATTTAAATTTTCAAACTTAGATTTATTTGGTTAATCTTTATCAATATCTTAGCTAATGTAAGCTTTCAACTCAATATAATTGCACCCCATCAATACAATTACATCTTGCATTATCTCTTCTCTTCGTTATTTAGCCAACAAGTTTGGTATCACAGCCAGAGCCAGAAGCCTCACTCTTCTTTATTCTTTTCGTTGTGCAGGTGCTATATACAATGGTTTGCTAACAATTATTTACTTGTTCATCTTTGCTTGAGCCCATGCTGCTTCTTCAAGAGGCAAGGATGCAACAAATTCAGAAGTTGGCCCAGACGTCATTGCTGCTACCATTGTCGATAGAGCAGTGCATGCAAAAGCAATCCACCCAGACGTGTGTAACGTGTGTTCAAAGTGCAAAGACAACGTGATCTTGTACGAGAGCCCAAGTGACCAACGTAAGGCGTGCGTTTACATATCAATCATCGTAATATGGCATTATCAAACTGGAGAGGCAAGAGACCAACCAAGAAGACAGCTCATAGGAAGACGAAAGGTGCCATTGTTAGAATAGCGCAAACCAGAAAATAATTATGTCAGGGTCTTCCAACACCCCTCAGCTGTCAACGCTAGTCTTTGTGCACAACAAGCTTCCCATAGTTGACGTATCCTTTTGAAAGGCATCTTCCTACCGTGAGATTTGGGCCACACGTCGATGTCTCTTTGAAGAAAAAACAGTAGAAGCAGTCACATACTCGTCTTAAACACTGTAATTTTATTTCTGACCATCTTCATCCGATTTACTAAAATGGTAGCAGCAGCATGATTCTCTTCTTCTCAACTACTCATTCCCATTTTTAATGGATAAAAAATACAAATGGTGGAGCATCGAAGTCAAAAATTTGCTCAAATCTCAGGAGCTATGGGATTTGGTAGAATTTGGGTTTGTTATCTTTTTGGGACCTAATGAAGGAGAGGAACAAAAGATTGAAGGAAATGAGGAAGCGGGATGTCAAGGCATTATTTATCCTTCAGCAAGCCATTCGTGAGAGTATTTTCTCTAGAATTGCAGAAACAACCACATCACACCAGGCATGGTCAATTTTGCAGTTGGAGTTCCAAGGTGGTTCAAAGGTCATTACAACGAGAATGCAATCACTAAGGAGTAACTTTGAGACATTAATTATGAAGAATGATGAATCAATTGATGATTGTTTTGTCAATAGCAACCCAATAGTCAGTCAAATGCACTCCTATGGTGAGGAATTACTAGAAGAGATGATGGTTGCAAAGGTATTGAGAAGCTTAGCTCCGAAATTTGACCATGTGGTAGTTGATATTGAGGAAGTAAAGGATTTATCAATTCTTCGGTTGATGAACTGATGGGATCTCTTCAAACACATGAGTCAAGAATCAACAAATTCATTGAGAAGAAAGAAGAGAATGCATTTCAAGTGAAGGAGACAACGATTCAGTATGAAGAAAATGCCAGTTCTTTTAGAGGAAGACGAAGAGATTCTAGTGGTAGAGGAGGTCAAGGTAGTAGCAGAGGTAGAGGAAGATATAGAGGAAAAAAGCAGTCCAATGAGCATAGTAACTCAAAAAGTAGCATTCAACGTCACCATTGCAAGAAATACGGGCATATAAAAGCTAATTGTTGGTACAAAGATCAGAAGATGAATTTTGCAACGGAAAATGAAAAAGATAATAAGCTTTTTATGGCTTGTATGGATACTATTCATAGACCAAGTGACTTGTGGTTTATAAATAGCAGTTGATCAAACCATATGACTGACAACAAATCCTTGTTTCAGGAGCTTGATGAGACACAAAGGATAAATGTGCTTGGCAACAAAAAGGAGATACAAATTGAAGGAAAAGGCATGGTAGGAATTGATACAAGCCATAGTAAGCAAAAAACGTTGAATGATGTTCAATTTGTACTTAATCTAGGTTACAATTTATTGAGTGTTAGTCAACTTATGGCTGGTGGATATTCTATATTATTCGACGATGATGCATGTGTCATCAAAAATAAGAAATCAGGGAAAAAGGTATATGTTGGTATGGCCTCAAACAAGATGTTCCATTGGATGTGACCAATATGGGGAATTTTGCACTTGCTACGAACAGAAAAGATGACTCCAGGCTTTGACATTTCAGGTATGGATATCTCAAAATTAAGGGCTTGAAACTTTTAAGTGATAAAGGTATGGTTCAGGCACAGTGAAAGGTGTATTTATGGGAAACAAACTAGGAGGTCATTTCCTGTTGGAAAGGCATGGAGAGCTTGCAAATGTTTAGAATTAATTCATGCTGATTTGTGTAGACTAATGTAAACTAAATTCATGGGTAGAAGTAGCTATTTTTTGCTATTTGCAGATGACTATAGTCGTATGAGTTGGGTTTATTTTTTCGAAAGGAATCAGAAACTTTTATGAAATTCCAAAAATTTAAGGCCATGGTGTAAAAGCAAAATGGTATTCATATCAAAGTTCTTAGCACAAATAGAGGTGAAGAGTTTGTGTCCAATGAATTCAATCTATTATGTGAAGAAAATGGCATCTAATAATAAAGAAGGATAACTTGGTTGGCTTTACATATTCAAATGAATTGTGAGATTCTTTAACAAGTACAATGTGTTGGGACTCACGTAATCAAATAAGCTGACTCATGACGTTTTTTCTCATAAAGTTATAAACACTAACTGAATTACAAATTAGCCGTTTTATATTTATTCCGGTCGAATAGATCAGTTTAGTCTAATTTTTTAATCATTAAATTTTTCACGTAAATGTCAAAACTCTTTTCCTGGGAAATGTAATTTGCTAGTTCAAAAAAAATTATTTTAGTTAACTCAAAACAATTTTTAAAAGATAACATAAAATGAAACTCCTCTCTCTCTTAAAAAATTCCATGCAATCAAGGCCATTGATTGAACAGTAAAAGGGCACGATCACAAGATTTCGTCAATATGAATGCTTTCAAAATTAGGATTGTCAACTACTAACTGATTTGACATGTAAATTGGACGTTATAAAAGGTTTTAGCTTGAATAACTTATTATCAAAGATGATGGGATAGCTTTGGATAATTCGGTGGGAAAACTTCCACGTTAACTTTAAAAGATAAAGACAAAGTGAATGGATCATTTCAATATAGTAGAGATCTTTGTGAATATAAATGTCTCTTTTTTAATTCAATATAATTTTTTATATAGTTAGTCATGGTGTAATTGTTCATAATCATTTAGAGTCTTATTTAGAAGGGGTATTATCCAAATGTATCTGTGTACAATCGTATGATAGATGAAGTATTATCTAATTAATTAGTGTGATGTAATCTGATAAGAATATATGAGATTTATGTAGAAAACATAGTTATGATTCTTATTTGTAACTTGATCGTCAAGTCAAAGGTGCTTATATATAACTTATTTGATCTCTGCTTCTCACTACATTGAGAGAGAATATTTATTTGTATACTCTGAGGGAAGTAATATATGTTGACTTTTGTTGTATTTCTTGTATGGTTTATCATTGCCATTGATTACCTACTGGCTTTGTAATATTCTTACTCAAGCGAGAGTTAAAACACTACAAAGGGAAGGTTAAATCTTGCTTAAATGAACCAAAGTAACATTATCGTGTAAAGGTGTAAGTGTAAATTCAGTATGAACAAGAACTTTGTAATAACTGGTATCATAGCCAAATTTCGATACGGCGAGAGGCAACAATTTAACTGAGCATATCACAAGGATGGAGGCACTCATTTGGGTCAATTCCTCAAGGTGAGGAAAATGTCACTTCCTATTTATCTCGGTTTGAAATGTTGAAAGCGAAAATTCAATAGTTGCAGGACCAAATAACAAATTTGATGAAGGCACAAGAGGACTTTAAGTTCGAGATCACGATCCTAAGGCGTACTATTACAACGTAAGATGATGGACATTTCAAAAGCATTATGATGAAGGTATAAGAGCCCAAAGTTTTTGAGTGGGTATGGAATATGAAGGAGTTTAAGAACTTTTGTGAGATATGAAGCAATACTTTACAATTTCTAGGGTGCCCGATGCTAAGAAGATCAGTGTGACAATCATGTATTTAGATAGGGATGCCAAGCTTTGATAGAGAATGAGGATTTATATCGAAATAAGTGCAGGTAGAACCCTCGTCAACGTATTGGAGAAGATGAGGGAGCTAAATGATCAATCCCTTATAATGAACACTTTTTGACTAGTGAGAGATAACTTGAAGAAACTAAAACAAGATGGATTGATAAGAAGGTATGTTAAACAATTTAGTTCTCTAATGTTTGATATTGATAACATGTTAATCGAGGACAAGATTTTCAACTTTTTGTTCAGATTACAACCATGAGCGTAAATGAGGTTGCAGAGGTAAAATGTGAAAGATCTAATTGCAATCATTGATGCTTTAATAGATTTTTAAGTGACGATGGAAACTAAGGCGAGCTCATCTACTTCTTCAAAGGGCAAGTGTGTAGCTCAACAGGAGAAGAGTAGGGGGAAAAAAAAGAAACACTCCAAAAAATGATATTTCAAAAGAAAAGGAAAGCAAAATTGTGGCTTCAATAGTGGGGAGATGTCCTCCAATAAGGAAAAACTTACTTGTTACTTGTAGTCCACATTTTGTAAAGAATGTCTAAGGAAGGACAAGCTATTAGCCAATGAAGAAGAAGAACCTTTAGAAGTCAGAATAAATTTGATCACTTTGTTGAATGCAATTAAAGGTGAATCCAATCCCTTTGATAAGTTAATATATGTGGGAATATAGGTCAATGGGAAGGAGGTAACCGTGATGTTAGATATGAGTGCGACGTACTCTTTTGTGATGGAAAAGATGGTAAGCAAGTTGGGATAAAGTGTCAAAGACCCAACAAACTTAAAAATCCCTATAGGTAAGGCATAAACAATGGTAGGAGTTGCTTACAACATCCCAATCGTTGGTGTGCCAAGTTTGATTACATGGTCATACCACTTCAAAATTTAAGTTAATATTGGAGATCGACTTCCTTAAAACAATAAAGGCAATCATGTATTCAAGTTTAAGATATATGATGATTATACATGATCAAAGTTTCTTCTACGTTAATTGTTATAGATTAAGAGGTGGAATAACATTTGATACAATAATGGTAGCATATGTGTTAGCTATGAGTATCGAGATAGTTAAAGAAAGGTATAGAGATGGTAGCACATGTGTTGGCCATGAGCATCTAGAAAGAGTTGAAGAAAGATATAGAGATCTATTTCGCAACCATGTGGGAGATTGATAAGGACCACATGGTAGAAGTCCCTGGTATTGTTGCAAGTTTGTTGAGAGAATTTTGGGATATAATGTCGAAAGGAATTTAATCCCCAATATCAACTCGAAATCTTTAAATGATATGACCATACAACTAAACTTGGCACGCCAACTCCCCAAACTCACTGGGATGTTGTAAACAACTCCTTTTACCGCTTCTGCCTTACTTGTAGGGATTTTCATCTTTGTAGGGGTCTTTGAAATCTTAAGCCCTAACTTAAGCACCATCTTTTTTGCCATAAAAGAGTGTGTCACTCTTGTATCCAACATCGTGGTTACCCTTTTCCCATTGACTTGCATTCCTACATATATTAGCTTATCAAAGGGCTTAGATTCACTTCTAACTACATTCAATGACGTGATTGGATTAATTGCCGCTTTCAAAGTTCTCCCTCTTCTTTGATTAGAGGAGCCCACTTTAGTTTCCTTTGTCACTTGAAAATCTACCAAGGCATTAGCTACTATGATTGAACCAAACACATTTTTCAAATTTTGCCTTTGCAACTCCATTTATGCCAATGGTTATAACCCGAACAAAAACTTGAAAAGCTTATTCTCATCTGACATGTTATCGATATTAAGCATTAAAGACCTAAAATGTTTAGCATACTCTCTTATCAATTTGTCTTGCTTGCTTTAGTTTTGTCAAGCTATCTCTCGCAAGCCAAGAAGTATTAATTGAAAGGAATTGATCCTTTAACTCCTTATTCATCTTCTCCCATTTGTCGATCAGAGTTCTACCTATGTTGATTTCGACAAAGGTTCTGATTTTCCACCAAAGCTTAACATCCTCATCTAAGTACATGGTCATTACATTGACCGTCTTAGCATTAGGCCCCCTAATAGATGCAAATTACTGCTCCATATCTCACAAAAAGTTTTTAAGCTTCTTCTCGTTCTGTATGCCATTGAAAACTTTGGGTTCTTGCACTTCCATTGTGTTGTTTTTTGGCATGCCTAAAATCTTGTGTCGCGACAACACACCTTAGAGTCGTGATTTCAAACCTAGAGCCCTCTTATGCCTTTATCAAGTTTGCTATTTGATTTTGCAACTATTGGATCTATCCCTCTAACATCTCGAACTGAGATAAGTAGGAAGTGACCTCTTCCTCCTCTTAAGGAATTGACCCAATAAGTGCTTCCACCTTGATAATAAGCTCAGTTAAATTGTTATTCCTCCCATAGTAAAATTTGACTATGATACTACTTATTACAAAGGCCTTATATATACTGAACTTATACTAAAGTTGGGCCTATACCTTTGCTTGACAATCTAGCTTCGGTCTATTTAAGAAAGGCTTAACCTTCCCCGTATAATTTTGGACTAACGAAACCTATTCTTAAATGTCTCACGACTCTCACAATGTTTAACTCTTATATTCAAGTAAGAATACTACAAAAATAATAGGTAATCAAAAGCAATAACAAAGAACATAAAAGATACGACAAAAGACAACCTTTATTAATTTCCTAGATTCTACAAAACAATGTTATTTCTCAACGTGATGAGGAGCAAGACTCAAATGAGCTATATATAAGTACATATGGCTTAACGACTAAGTTATACATCAGAATCCTAACTTAATTGAACTGCCTAGATCGCATCTATCCTTATTAGATTACATCACACTAATTAATTAGATAACACACACCTCATCCAAATAAGACTATATCTGATTGGATATAATTACATTACAACTTGTTAGAATTTACAATAGGCTTACAGGCCCATACGAAAAGAAAAGTTAGACCACATAGAAACCTAAGTAAGGTTTCATCCTATAACTAATTGGTGATAGGTGCAGTAGCCCACTAGGCTTATATGTTAATCTTCTTTCCTCTCTTTCTCTAATGTGGGACAAACTCCCACTCTTTATATTTCAACACACCCCCCTCACGTGTGGGTCTAACCTGTGACATAATCTATCTTTTTGAGGTGTTAATGATTAACATAAGAGCAACCTGCTTTGATACTGTGTTAGAATTTATAATAGATCTACGAACCCATACGAAAAAGGAAAGTTAGGCCACATACAAGTCTAAGTGAGGTTCCATCCTAAAACCAATTAGATAAGAGGTTACATTGAATTAGGAAAGACACATCTATATCTAAAAAGATATCCACTATTTTCAAATAATCCTCCCATTTGTTCTCTATCTTTTAAAGCTGATATATATCTAATACAATCTTCTTATCTACACTATACAAGACCTCACCATGATCCCTATTCATTAGCAATAAGTTATCTAAGCCAAACCCTCTCATAACAAATTGATCTGATCAGTGCTTACTTATGTCAAGTACATTGGTCATAGTCTATTTATTTGAACATATATTAATTCCTTAATCTATCAATAACTTAGCCTTAGCTAAGTTAATTCACTTAGGGTTCGAAATTCTACTAAAACTTGCACCATGTTTTATCTAACATACTAAGTTACTTTGAAGCTCTCACATGCTTTTCTCCTTCGGTTCATCTCAAACTAGCTATAAAGTGTCTTCATCTACTAAAAGGTATGATTATTTTTTCAAGCTTAAGGCCTTAAGCTTGAACTAAAAAAATGAACAAACTTGAGTATGATTGTGCATTGATGTGTGTCTATTTGAAACTTTGATATATTCGAAAAATTTTAAGTCTATTGATTCAAACTAAAATTTGGTTTTCTCAAAATTTGATCCAAATCTAATTGAATTTAGCCTAGTTTGAATAAATACAATCCACTTATTAAAAGAGTAAAAAAATAATTAAAATTAGTTATAAGTTAAAAAATATTTTGAATAGGGTTTTAAGACTTCAATTCTTGCCCCTCTATTTTTTTTCATTTAATTGATTGATTTAGGACGTTTGAGTTTGGGTTGGAATCTTTTATCATTGTGGACAATCCATACAAAGTTTAGTAGAAAAAGTCCTATGCTTTAACCTTCAAACTCTTAAAACTCTAACAGTTAAAAAAAGATCACTATATCGGCGAACGACAACTCAGGCTTTGTGTTTGCGGCTTCGGGCTCCTCAAACCCCAAGCACCCAAGACCGACCGAACCCCCTGATAAGGGAGGTGGACTGGAGGATCCCTTTCTGGCTTTGACGCCCCACCCCCCAGCTGCTGGTGCTTCTCCGTCCCCGGGTGGAGTGAACTCTGTGCTGCACTCGCCGCTGCTCCACTTTTAGGGAGCAGTTGATTTGGTGGAAACTAAGATGATGGGGTCGGGCTTCTGCGATGCCCCCCAACGCCTACCCCATTGGTCCATGGACAAGGCTTTGCGGACCACTCTAGAGGCACCGTTGGAGAACCCCGTGCTCGTCAAACTCTTGGGTCACAACGTAGTGTTCTATTTCTTAAAATCTAAGCTTTCGCAGATGTGGAATTCTATTGGAGCTTTTGAGTTGGCTGATTTAAGCAATGACTATCTCTTGGTAAAATTCGTGGAACCCTTGGACAAGGAATTTGTGCTTGCTAATGGCCCGTGGATGCTCCAAGATCATTATCTTGTGGTGCAGGATTGGCATTCTAATTTCAAACCCTAAGAAGCCTCTATTAGTCATGCCCTTGTATGGATTCGTTTATCTGAATTGGTGCTGGAATATTACAATGTGGATGTTTTGTACACACTGGCGAAGGCTTTTGGGACCCCAAAGCATTTGGATGCCAATACATTGCAAGGAAACAAAGGTCGTTTTGTGCGATTTTGTGTTGAGGTGGATCTATCTAGACCGCTTATCCCAAAAATTCAAATTGATGGCATCGATTACTTGGTCGAATATGAAGGCCTTCATAAGATTTGTTATCAGTGTGGGTTATATGGCCATCCCAAAGATTCTTGCCCAGATGTTGGGGCCTCTGCTCTTGAATCTCCACCGGCAGCAGCCGGGGCTCTAACTGCCTCCCAGGCTTCTTCTCTTGTTCCGGTGTATGGTGACTAGATGATTGTCCGTAAAAGGAGATACCCAGTAGCTCGGGAACAGGACCCTAATAATTTGGCGAGGCTTGCTTCCTTGCAAAACCGCTTCCACGGCCTTACAGATGTCGATGAATAGAGGCAAGCTCCAGTGGCGCCTCGTGATATCTCCAGGGAAGCCACCTCAACTCATAGTAGTGACAAAGGTTGGAAAAAAGTGGTTCCAAAGAAACATTCCCATAAGCATGTGCAGAGCGGAGCACCCAAGACTCAGCGTAAAGAGAATCCGGAATCCCTTTTAAATTATATTGCTCGCCAGGAAAGTTGTCCCACCAATATGCCTCTCGGTTTCTCAGCTGACACGACTCAGGCTGGCCCCTCCTCGATTTTTCCTGATGTTATAAGGCAGCCTATGCAGCCCGCTGACACTCCTCCAGATCTTTCTTTGGGGCATCCCGCGGCCTTAGTGTCGGGAGATTCTAGTGCTAGAGCTATGAATTGTCACCCTTCATGGCCGCCGAATCTGGTTGACACGGAAAGCCCCCTTATGCTTAATGATGCTATTCTTCCACAGACTATTGCTGATGCTGTTCTGCCCACCGCTATGGTGGAAGATGAAGCAGCTCTGGATGAGCTGGCCAACATGGAAAACTAATGTGAGTTTAGTTGGGCTCCTTTTTGTTTATCTCTTCCGTTGTCTTCTTTTTATTATGATTAAGTTCAATATTCTCTATTGGAATGTGCGAGGGGCTGGCAATAGGAACGCCCGGCGACATATCCGCGAATTGCTCCAGAATCATCTTGCGGATGTTGTTATTATTTCTGAACGGCGGATTCCATTTGCTCGACTGCGTCGGTTCTGGTCTAGGCTTGGCTTTGATGGCAGTGCTATTCAAGACCCGCATGGTTTTTCTGGTGGCATATGGGTGCTTTGGAAGACCAATGTATGTACTTTCTCTGAACTTTTCTCTATGAGGCAATGTATCACCGGGTGAATTCATGGTCCAGCTGGTGTTACCTTCTTGCTCTCTGCCATTTATGCTACTCCCATTCCTGTAACTAGAGATTTGCTTTGGGACCATTTGAAATCGGATGTTTGGTCGCTAAAAGAACCATAGGTGGCTATTGAGGATATGAATGACGTGGCAGGACACGCGGAGAAGAGAGGAGAGCGCCTTTTTCCTTCTCAAATGGCCAAGTTTAGGCACCATTTACATAATTGTGACCTTTTGGACCTTGGGTATGTGGGTTCGAAGTTCACTTGGGTTCACAATACGACACCCCCTGTGTATGAGAGGCTGGACCGTGCGGCTAGTAATGTGGATTGGCGACTTTCTTTTCCAGATGTTGTGCTTCATCATTTGCCTCGATTTCTTTCGGACCATTGTCCTCTGCTCCTGAAAACTGGTGGTAACAATTTTGTTCCTCACTCTAAGCCTTTTTGCTATGAAGCAGCATGGTTGTCCGACAGCCGGTTTGATAATGTTGTTTATGAGACTTGGGATCATTAAGCCCAACCGACGATAGCCCTTAAAAAGATTGAGCAGGCAGCTCTCCATTTCAACAAACATGTGTTCGATAATATTTTCCGCCGGAAGAAATCTCTATTGGCACGGCTTAGGAGGGTCCAGACTGACCTTCAGGATTCCTTGTCTAGCCAATTGCTTTCCCTTGAACAGCAACTGATTACAGAATACAATCAAGTATTAGCTCAAGAAGAGGCCTTGTGGTTCCAAAAGAGCCGCGAGCACCACCTCTTATTTGGGGATCGTAATACCCGATATTTTCATGCTTTGACAGTTGTTCGTCGTGGACGTAACAAGATTGACAAACTGAAACTCATTGGCTCAGAGGAGTGGTGTGATGATGGCAATGCCATTAAGCAGGATGTTTTCAACTATTTTAGTGAGCAGTTTGGTCGTAGTGAGGGGACAGGTGTTAGTCCAGCATCGGCTTTCCACCAGAAGTTAGGGGAGGCAGCCACTCGGCCCCTTTTGGCGCCAGTGACAGCAGCTGAAGTTCACACTGCTTTATTCTCTATAAGGAGTTATACGTCTCCCGGTCCGGATGGGTTTCAACCCATTTTTTTCAAGACATATTGGGCATTTATTGGCAGCTCGGTTACGACTATGGTACAACAGGCCTTTACGGTGGGGATATTGCTGATAAGCTCGCTGAGACTCTTATTGTGTTGCTCCCTAAAGAAGTGGCTCCGGATAGACTTACCAAATTTTGCCCCATTAGTCTTTGTAATGTACTCTACAAGCTCATTACTAAGGTGTTGGTTAATCGCTTACACCCTTTCATGAATGAGTTGATTCACCCCTGCCAATCCAGTTTCATCCCGGGCAAGAGCACTACTGATAATATTATCATGGCCAGAGAAATTATGCACTACTTGCGGAAAGCGAAAGGCAGAGCCGGGGCAATGTTGCTTAAACTCGATCTTGAGAAAGCCTACGACCGGGTCAATTGGTCTTTCTTGGAGGCTACTTTACGAGATTTTATGTTCCCTCCCCGTATTTGTTCTTTGATCTTGAATTGCATTCGACGGACTTCTATGTCTGTAGTATGGAATGGGGAATGCCTTCCAAGCTTTAAACCTGGGCATGGTCTTCGCCAAGGGGACCCGCTGTCCCCTTACCTATTTGTGTTGTGTATGGAAAAGTAGGCGGCTCTTATTTCTCAAAAGATTTCTGAAGGTAGTTTGCAACCGATTTCAGTTAGTAGGGGCAGGCCTCGGATTTCTCACTTATTTTTTACCGATGATGTTCTGCTTTACTCAAAGGCAATGATCTCTCAAGCGCGGGTTCTTTCCTCGATCCTTCATGATTTTTGTGAGGCGTCGGGGATGCGACTCTGTTTGGCCAAGTCTAAATTTTTCTCTTCTCCTGGAGTCTCTAGACATACTCGGGATCGGCTAGAGCAGCTGTTGGGCTTCAACTACTCTTCTAATCTGGGAAAATATTTGGGGTTTCCCCTTGGAGATGGGACTCTTCGTAAAACATCCTTTGATGAGCTTGTGTCCCGAGTGGAGCACAAGTTGGCAGGGTGGAAAACCAAATTGCTAAATTTTGCAAGTCGTACGACTTTGGCCAAGGCTTCTCTTAATGCTATCCCCAACTACCTTATGCAAACTACTTGGTTTCCGACTTCAGTATGTGAGAAATTGGATAAAGCCACCCGAACTTTTATTTGGAGTTCTAATGGCAATTCCCATAGTCTTCATCTTGTTGCTTGGCCTGTGGTTACACAGTCAAAGAGCTTGGGTGGTTTGGGCTTGCGAGACGCCCGCACCTTTAACACGGCCTTGCTTGGTAAGGCCATTTGGGCCCAGCTTACTGACTTTGATAAGCCCTGGGTCCAAATGCTTGACAAGAAATATATTCAGGGAGGTGACATTCTCAGTATCAAGGATTCTATAGGTGGTTCATCGTGCTGGCAATCACTCGTCAAAGCAGCTCATGTCCTTTTCAACGAGTTCAGGTATCGCATTGGCAGTGGTAGCTCGATCTCCTTTTGGCGAGATAATTTCCTAGGCTTTGGGCCATTGCAAGATTTTGTTCTTTCTATAGAGATAGAGGATGTCGATTTGATGTTTAGTGATGTGCTGCAAGAGGATGCACAGTGGGATTGGGGCAGGGTGACTTCGGTAATCCCGGTCGAAGTCCAAGCTCTCTTCCCCATGATTTTTCAACCACGTTTCTCCAGGGGAGTGGACAATATCTTTTAGGGCAATTCTCTAAATGGGATTTTTTCAGTTAAGTCTGCGGTGGATTGGCTTACTCGTTGTGCTACTGGGAGGCCTACAGTTGTTCTCAGGTCGGATTGGATGTGGATCTGGCAGCTTCGCTGTCCTAAGAAGGTTCGGTTCCGAGCTTGGCTTATTGTTCATGAGCGAGTCCAAACCCAAGAGTTTCGTCATCTTTGCCACATGGACCCTTTAGGTTTGTGTCGTCGATGTCTTTCCAGTGTCGATATCA
>JANIPM010000004.1:5638900-5659750 GCA_027478405.1 Erythroxylum cassinoides
AGGATTTGCACCGACTTGATGTATCAAGTTCTGATTAAGTGACTGCTTTGATAGCAATTGAAAGAATCGAAGGGGTGTAGTAATTTCGCAAACTTTCAGATTTTGCCGCAATTGTTTCTAGCATAATCAATTCTTTCACTAACGACAATAGTTTTATATAAAGCTTTATTGAGTCGACGCCACTCAACCCTTGATACTATCCCTCATCCTCATAACCCGTGAAAGAATTTCGCACCTAATAGTATAACTACTTCGTACTAACCTCAACAGATGATTTTCTCAAACAATGTTTAATGATAGCGAAACAAAATAAACAACTCAAGTGATTAAACAAAATTTAACATAAACGAAAACACTTGAGATAAAAAAACAACTCCCCTAATTATGTCGCTTCATCAATGAAAGAACAGGAAGTTATCAACCAAAAAATCTGCTATGAATCTTTAATATAGTCCTAAAAAATCCCACACACAGCAGCCATAAAATGTCTCAAATCAATAAACGTTTCATCACCGAAACGTTAGCCCCATAGAGCTACAATAACCATGACAATTGTTAAAGTTTTTCACACCAAACCAAAAATAAAGATAGTAGCTACAAAGTCACGAAAACTTGTAGAATTTTCACACACCAACATTAAAACTACAGCCACAAAATTAAGAAATCCCTTTATAGAAAAATTCAACAATACCCAAAAAAACTAGTTGCCTAATTGCTCTCAATGGACGTTCAAAACAGAGGAAAACGCAGCTCCTAAAATCACCCAAAATCAACAATCACACAACCCTCTGTTGGTTCTTAAAAAAAAAGAATATGTAGCTACTGAACAAACACATAATATCCACAAAAACCTCCTTCATGTTTTCGACAATCATCAAAGAGAACATCAATAGAACATCCCTATATACAAGAACAAAGAATTAGATTGATAAGGAAAATCAAGTGGAAGATGGCCACTAGCCCAACCTATACGATAATCATCTCCTATATGGCAATGATGTATTTACGACAACAATAAAAAAGAACCTTGACAGTCCAACACCATAGGCACATCCAAGAACATGGTACTCACATCATACAAGAAGTCTTCACATAGTAGAATTCTTCATTCATAACACCTTTTGGTCACATGATGCACATCCACATCTTTTATAAGGTTAGGTCTTATAACACCTTTTATCTTGATTTGAATTTAAAGTCTTTCATTATCTTGAAGATCTAATTATCAAAAATTCCAAAATTAAATAATAAGATATATATCATCTATCTTAACAGTTGACAAATTCGCTACCATTATTTAAGTGAGAAATTTTATTGCAACAATCAAATTAACGAAGAACATATTATTCGAAATCTAAGAAAACTTTAGTGAAAGAGTTTTTTGTTTTTAAATGCATAAGCCATGTGTAACGAGAGTAGTCATCAATAAATAAGATATAACAACGAAAATTTCCCAAATACTTAAAAGGAGTAGGCCCCCATAAATCACATTGAATTATTTCGAAGAGTTCACTAGTATGAGAATTTGATAAACTGAAGGGCAATTTTGAGAGTTTGCCAAGGCAACAACTTTCACAAAAAGAAGTTGACATGGATTTATTAATAAAAGATATTAAACTAGCATATGCAAGACGTCTTAAAGACGCATCTTAAGGATGCAAAATATTAATATGAACTGAAGATTTAGATGCAAAAAATGCACTTTCTGACTTAGGCAACACATACACATCACCCTTATGCTTTCTAACCAATAGCACTCTCCCTGTTGTTCGTTCCTTCACATAGAATAACTGATCAATAAATTCATAATTAACATTTTTTTGGTTTGTAAGCTGACTAATAGAAAATAGATTATGTGTTAATTCCGATGTAAACTACCCAATCAATGTCTGGGATGGTATTGTTGAGTGTCATAGCTACAAGAGCTTGTGGAAGTTGATCATGATTTGTGGTTTGTTTCTTGAGCCACCAACAAATTGTCAAAATGTGACCCTGCTTGTTAAACCATTGACAAATCTCATTTTTGTAGAGCTTATGCTCAGAAGGTGTCATTCTTTTCGTATCAGGAGGTGGTGCGCAAGGCTCACGATGATTAGTAGATGAATTACATCGATCACTTGCAAAGTCATATCGATCGTTCAGAAAATAACGACGATCATCGAAATCCTACACTTGATTATTGCTCCCACCAGATTGGCGTTGGTAATCTCGATTAGAACTTGTAAACTCATTCTGAGAAGTATTATTTGTAGTCACAGAGTTATTAGAAGCAGGCCCAAATCCTCTCCCCTCGGAAGTGAACCGAGTATGATATCCGGAGTCATTGTGACGATTGTTTCGTTACATAGGGAACACATAACTAGTATTGACAAATAGTATTCCTAGTCTAATATGCATTCAATTGGTTTATGCATTCATAATATGTTGGTAACGGTGGTTTAAGAGACATGATCGTAAAATCTTTATAGTCAGGACCTAGACTCATAAGTAAATAGTAAACCTTATTCTTGTCATGAAGAGTTTGGCCGATGGCGGTAAGTTCGTCACAATTTTTTTTGAAGTTCCTAAGGTGTTTTGAGATAGATGTGCTTGACTCCTTTCGCAGGTGATTGGATTGCTGCTGAAGTCCGAATTCTCGCTCCTGAGAGTGGTTGGCGAACACTTGTTCGAGAGCTAGCCATAGTTCACGTGAAGTTTCATGGCCAATCGCGAGTCCAAGTGCCTCTGTAGCTAGAGTTGCAATGAAAAGGCCGAGGAAGGTTATGTCTGTTTGCTACTAGTTGGTGAATTCGGGAGATTTCTCGTAGGCATTGTCAGCATGTGTCACGCGGTAGGTGGCCAAAGACTCCTTGTCAACATCAACAATAGCTTTGTTTTTTGCTAGTTTGAATTATGACGGTGGCGTGAACTCTCCTGTGAGATGGCCCGAAACCTTGTAGGATCGAGTCATGTTCTTGACTTGGGCTCTCTAGACGACATATGTGTCGTGTGAGAGCTTTACTGTGATGAAATTTGAGATATTGATTAATGTGGTATTGTTTTAGTTGAAGCTGAAGGAAGACATGTCCAATTAACGAGAGACAGAGATTATGTCTCCTGTTAACAAGGCTCTAATACCAAGAAGAAAATAAGAATTGGTTGAGCACAAAGCAAAGAAGACTTTATTGATATTGTTTTGACTTGGCAAGAAGCAATATGCACGACTACTCTTATAATAGTTAGAAGCCAACTAAAAGAGACGGAAATCCTAATCTTGGCCAAAACCTTCTTTGTGGATGAGAAGAGTTTCGGGCCTACTGGCTATGATAACTCCACATGGGCCTAAAGTCAAGACATATGCTGCTTTGTGAGAGCAATTCCCATCTATTTGGGAGCACCTAGTTTATTATGACCAACATACTCTTAACTCTTTGATGTGCCCACTTGAGTACCATCGTTTTCCAAGGGAGCTTGCTTTATCAAGGACAGCTCTGTCAGATCTCATTAGCTGCAGTGTCGAGACAGTTTTGACATTCTTGGCTTGTGACATCGCCAGCATAGAGCAAGTCCGTGAACTTGGGCCACTGAACTTGAAGACAACCTGTAGGAGGAGCTTTGGAAAATAGGGAACTAATAACCTGGTTAACGGCTGTTTCCATGGAAGCATCGAAGTGATGGCGAGAACAATGGTCCTTGACCAATTGAATTCCAAGAGTAGGATGAAGAAGAAAAGCAAATAACAACGAATAAAACATGTTCATAAATTTCATGAAATTATACGTTGTAACAATGTTGGCGGAGAACAGGATGATTAACTGACGGTTCTAAGCCTAGTATTGGGCACAGTTTATATAACTGACGATATATATACATTGGAGATGCCGGCAGTTAACACTTACGGTCAATCGATAATTCCTTTCTGGATCAACGATGATTTGGTACATTATGAAACATGCAGATGATGGCATCTACGTTAGAGTTAATGGCAACATTAAAGAGTACAATATCAATTACAGGAATGTTCATTGTTTTCTCCGACAATTACCCTAAAACTTTATTTAGTAGCAGAAAGATTCTTATTGTTTATAATGGTTGAACATAAATGACTTCTAGCTAAATACATTTTTGTACAGTTTATATACTCGGCGGCAATTGATAATCAGAACAAATAAATCATACAGAACACTCTATCCGATCATGTTCTTTGCAGAATGATCACTGTTATGGTAATTACTTGTTAAAAAATAGTCTTACTGAAGAGGAAATTGGTGTTAATAGCTCTCAATGTCACAAAGGTGTTTGCAAAGGTCATGGTTTTGTCATATCCGCAAAAGACACCTAATTATCCTGAATGAAACGCAAAAGGAAATTTGTCATAACGCTTTCTAGATAGAGTTACGTAAGATAACACGTTATAGTCATTACCACTTTCACTTTCAACTATAGAAGAAAAATCACAATGTTTGCTTTGGAAAAATTACACGTTGAGTCATCAGAAGTTATTAATTTTCTTTCTTCCACTAAACTGCAAGACCTAATAATTAAAAATGGATGTAATTGGGATTAGCTATGCAATCATCAACTTTTATTATTCCAATAAAAAGAAAAATGATGAATTCCCTAATGTATTGTTGTTATGCTATTGTTAAGCCTTGATCCAATTTTTTAATTTCTCTCTAAATTCTATTATTTTAAAAAGCGTTTTAAATTGTGAATGGTAATGATAATTACATTACATTTATAATTAAACTTGTTATTACAATTGTATTTACATTCGCATTGTAAGCTTGAACCATCAAAAACTACAATGTTCTTTTTTTTTACTAAATCACATTTAGTAATTAATTAGAAATTAATTTAATTAATATTTGACTATAGAATCATAATTTTTATTATTCTAATTCAATTTAAAATTAATGAATTGGATTTAAATTGAATTCAATTTTTTAAAAATAAAAGTTTTAAATTTTAAGTTTTAAGTTTTAAACTTTACGTCTAATCTAATATGAAATTTAATTATATATAATCAAATAAAATCTTGAATCGTGTTTATCTTTCGCACTTCTCATTTTCTTCTCTAATGACAGCTGTTAGCCTTGTCTGAAACTAAATAAACTTTAGTTAATCCATCAAGCCACGTCGCCACAGATCTTGTCCTTTTCTCTATTTCACAGCCTCCACCCTTGTTTTTAGAAGGAAGAAAAAGAGACTGCCACATTCTTCTAAAAGTGTCTTTTCCGTTTCTTTGTCGACGTAACCAATGTGTAGGCATGAATTACTTTTTTCTAATAAAAATAAGCAGATATTTTAAGTGGTCTTTTGGGTGAGAACATTTGAGTCGGAGTTAGAAATTTGATTAAATTAGACTGTCATAGTTATTTATTGAAGTTATACTAATTTTGAAATTTCCGCTCAATAAATTTCGAAGAGAAAGTTCTGATTCACGCTCAAAAGTGTACAAGATAAACTCAAACTAAATGTACACCAAAATATAATATAAAAATATACAAGTCTCAATACACCCCTTAAGTTGGCACATAGACATCTTAAATGCCTAACTTGCTCCGAAGAAGCTGCAACTACGAGCGACCAAGAGACTTAGTGAATAAATCTGCAGATTAGACCTCAGTCCGGATATGGCTGGTGCAGATCGTGCCTAACTGAAAATTATATCCTTATTGAGTCCACTAAAAAATCTGGCCATTATAGCCTCTGGATGACCCTCTTTGTTGGCTCGAATCATAACCACCTCCATCTCCTTGTAATAGTCCTTCACTTATTTAAACCCCTGAGTGAGTCTCTAAAATTTATGGTGCATCTTCCTGTAATAGTAAGAAGACACAAACCGCTTCCTCATGCATGCCTTCATATCGTCCCAAGTAGTAGTTAGCATCTCTCTATTTCTCCTCATAGATGTTACCAACTGATCCCACCATATTAGTGCATAATCTGTAAATTCAACAACGACTAGCTTTACTTTTTTATCTTCAGGAAAATTGTAACACTAAAAAACTAAGCCCACCTTTCTTTCCCACTCCAGGTAAACCTCTGCATCATTCCTTCCTTTGAAGGCTGAGATCTGCATCTTGATGGATTTGAGGTTTTCATCTCTCCCATTAAATGACTCAACTCTCTGAGCTCTCCTAGGTCTGCGTACCTCAAACTCCTCCTCCTCCTCAAATTCATCCTCCTTTGGCTCATACTGAGGTGGTGGTTGCTGCTAGCGTACACCTGCATGCATCCCCTGAGGTTCCTCACGTCTTCCTTGTCTGAGCTCATCCATCTGCCCCCTTAAGGCTAGATTGAACCTCTCAAATTGTTGTTACGTTACTCTCAAAGTGAAAATGATATTTACATATCCCCTTTGGCTGACATCATTACTACCTCCTTGTGATAATGTAGATAAAATGATATACCTGCTAAACAAGTTTATTAATAAACAACCCCACACACTCCCTCACATGTTTCACTCAAATGATGTCACTCCCCTCGTGTTTAAGTCACGGAAATGACTTCCTCAAATAAGCCCACACACTCTTTCCTTTTACCACTCAATCCTTTCTAAAATTCAAATCACCAGTCGGAACCAATTCTCAACCGATCAAAAGAATTAAAAGGGTGTGAAAATTTCAAACCAACTAGCAAGTACGAGTATGACGAAACAAAAAAAAGTTGTGGTGTTTCTATACTTTATTCGAACTTTTTTTACGACTTTTTTTAGACTATTTTGTCAGAATTTTTTTGGGACTTTTTTCGAACCTTTTTTAGATGTTTTCATATAGGCTGAAAGTTTCAACAAAAGAACCAAGAAGAATAATTGAAAACCCTAGTCAAAATAAGAATAAGAAGAATGATTGAAACCCTAGGCTGAAAGTTAATTCACACCTGAATTCATAAACTGACGATAATTGGATGGTGATGGGCGACTGTTTCTTGAATTCCGATGGAGTTGAATAAGAATTCCCCTCCACACCAACGCTCTAATACCAAATAATGCGCACACGCGGAAGGAGCGAAGATGGATTGTTCAAAACTCCTTAATGTGATAATGGAAGCATCAACTTTGATGGAAAATCACATCATTGAAGAATTGAAAAGTTCGAATTCAAAGAAACAAGAAGATGATAGATTCGAATTAACTAAAATTAAATCCAATACGCAGGGTTTCAAATTTACCTACTAGAACTTGTCTCGAGCAATCTAGATAACGAGTAAAGAATTAACCAAAAAAGTTGTTTAGGATCAAAATGACGTCACAATCTGATTCAGTTGATAAGTGATGTTTAATTCCTAAATTGAAAAGAATAAGAATGGTTTCTCCTCTCAATATGACCGACGGCACACAAGAAATAATATGATCAAAGTTGTCTTTCCCTAACCCTAAAGAGGGTATTTATACCTAAGTCAAATAATAAAAGACTTGGGTTAAATAATACATGGAAGTCCAAAATAAATATAACTTAAAACAAGTCTAAAATAGACTAATAAAAACATGCCTAGGCCTGGTCCAACGCGCTCCCGAGTCTAATCATAGATATATCTCTCCTCTTGGGCTTAAGTGATGATGCCCAGCCCAATACAATGTTCTTCAAGTCCTAAGTGAGTCCAATCCAAGGATTTGAGATAAATGAATCAATTTGGGTTGTGATTCAGATAGCTCTCCTCCAATAGACTTGGTGCACTCCATCCTCTTCACAAATCGACCCACATGTGCATAGAGAGCCTCCTTGAATCTCTTAGTCCTAGCTCTGGACATAGATCCAACTAGAATGACAAGCTCGCCCCCATCACGTGCGTCATCTTCATGGTGATCCTTACTCCTGCTCACATTACAATGTATTAAGTTAAAACATTCAACAGTAGTGTTGGAACTTAAAGAAAATGTAGAGCGAGTCTGCTTTGCTCGAAACAAGAGTCACATATGAAATTATTCAGAAATCTCAATCTACTAACTTTTAGAATGAAAAATAGATGTTGACTTGATTAGTGCCCAAGGCAACGGTGCCATAGTACTAAGGTATCCATTTGCTCCATCTTCAACCTAGCGTGCTCCCTTGGTGATTGGGAAAAGTAGACCCCCCTTAAGCTTACCGACTCCAATCGACGTCTTCAAGATATGGTCCTATATCACACAAAGTTGATCAGTAAAGATAATTTGATATTTTAACTCAGTAATCATTCGACGTATTGAGATCAAGTTACAAGTTAAGGAAGGAACATATAATACATTAGATAACATGACTTTCTCGTTCAATACAACTCGACCCTTTTTGGTCACAATCATTCTTGCCCCATTAGGCAACAAAATTGACATCGACATTGCTTCACCAACCTCCTCCATGAGCTCAAGTGTTCTTGTCATATGATTCGATGCACCACTATCGAGAATCCACAAAAATTCACTACACATCTTATCGAAAAGTTTGTCACTATTTTCACTTTCCAACAGAGCAAGTAAATTTTGAATTTGGTCACTAAAAAGATGTGGCATTGTTGAATTACCTTCAAATTGTTCCCCCGTTATGTGAAAGATTGAAGCTCTGCCTCGGACCTTGTTTCTGGCCCATTGGTTGCTCCCCACCCACTGGTTCATGTTTGGGCTCACAGACTAGTCCGCTTCTTGTTGTTGGTATCCAAATCCTGACCACAAGGATTGTTGGACAGGGCCTTGATTTTGCTGAGTTGTGTCAGGCTAGACTAAGTGGTTGAGCTCACATCCACGAGGTTCGGTCCACTAATCGAGATACCCCACCACTTCAAGACAATTCGAAGCTATGTGCCCTGGTTGATTGCAAACGTAGCACTTCCTTTAACCTTGACTACCCTTTGCTCCCTATCCTCCAGAATTGTTCGAACAAGAATTTAATTTCATTCTGATTTGAGCCGTCAAAGCCACCACCTCAACTCCATCATCTTGCTCACATGCCAATTAGGATTGACGTTCTTGTTTCACAAACAAAGCGTAAGCTTTATTCACGGATGGGAGGGGATCCATGTTTAGAATTTGCGAACAAACAATTCCAAAGACAAGTTTTCCAACCCAAACAAAAATTGATGTAGTTTCTCCTCCTCTCTCTCTCTCGAGCGAGTTCCTTAGAGGCATCGCACGTGCATCCTTTAAACATACAACTCGAGGCCTTCGTGTAACTTCCCAATTCATCCCACTTAGCCTTAAGAATTGTGTAGTATTCAGCTACACGCATCCCTCGCTACGAGAGAGACAAAATTTCTCCTTTCAGTAGGTGAATTCTTGGTTCATTTTCAACTAAAAAACGCTCTTTCAAATCATCCCAAAGAATCCTTACAATGGGTGCATACGCTATACTCTGTCAAATCTTCACCTCTAGTGTATTTATTATCCAAGATTGTAACATGGAGTCACATGATTCCCAATTTGTCGATTCAGTCGTTACCACTGCTGGTTCCTCTATCAATCCATTAACAAACCTTACCTTGTTCTTAGCTTGTAAGGCGATCAAGATCACCTTCTCCCACATATCATAGTTATCCCAATTTAACACAATGGGCGTTAAAGCCATACCTAAATTGTTCAATGGCAATAAGAAAAACAAAGAGGAAAAATCAATTGCCCTCTTCCCCCTTTCGATTTCTGCCTCTCCCACCATTGTCATTGTACGTCACGTAGGGGCCAGATGTTTTAGAGAAGAAAGCACTTTAGTCGTCCTGCTCTGATACTATAAAAAATATCGCTCGATAATTTTTGGAGAGAAAGTTCTGATTCGCACCTAAAAGTGTACAAGAGACAAGGAATATAATACAAAGCAAATAACCTACTAACAATCCTAGGGTATTCGACCTAGGAATTATCTAAATAAGTTCAAACTAAATATACACCAAAATATAATACAAATAAATACAAGTCTCAATAAATTTTAATTTAATTTTTTTAATTTATTCATCTTTCGTTATTTTAAGTCAAATTTTAAATTATAATTAGTAATCATATTTATTGGTCGTTACACTTAAATGGTGTCTTCAACTTTTGAAGTTCCTTTCATATTTAGCTAACTTGGCGTTACTGGCTTTCTGCTCGTTTTCTTCACAGGTGTCGATAAAAGGATGGAGAACGAAAAGTGAGGAAACTTAGAATGTTTTCCTTGAAGCACGGCACTGCCTTTATTAGACGTATGAAAGCTACTTGGATTTGCACACGCACCCACTCGCTATCATGATAAAAACTGTTAAGAGTGGCCAAAACCAATCCTAAATCAACATGTTCTTTAGTTTACCAAACGTTGGTGAAAATGGACAAAATTCCCATAGCCTTGATTGCATTACAGGTGTTATATTTTCAACTGGACAGTTGTTTTTCTGTCACTGGATTTGGTCATACTTCAATTATTTTATGTTTCCTTATCTTTCATACGCTAATGCCGGTCTTTTTCGACCTCAAAAAGTTAAAACCATCACTCCAACGGCTACTCAACAAATGACTGCCACTCAACACCGATATCCATTTCTTTACTCCATAGGACCCATTGTTTCGTAAATCAGCTCACCCGCCTGCTGAATTTCTCTCGCGAATATTCGCTGGAAACATTTCCTCTCTTTTCCCTACCCGACCATTTATTCTCTTTGCTGCAGCAAAGTATTGTCACCTTCCTCTTCTGTACAACTCAATGGAGTTTGGAAAGTACATGTATATCCCCAACACTTTCTCTTAGTTTCTGAATTTTATCAATAAATTATAAAATCACGAGAGTTAGAATTTTCTTTCTTCGACTAAATTGCAGGACTTCATAATTAAGCATATAAGTTGGACAGTAGTTGACTTGCCACCACCGCCTTAATTTAAGTTTCAAATTTTATTCAGAGAATTAGCATTATAAACTGTTTAAAATAAATTTTGCTAACTTGGTGTTTTTAGGTTTCTGCTCGTCGTCTTCTAAGTTGCCAAGATAAGGATAAACGACCAAGAGCATAAATCTATGTGAAAGCATAAACCAACTACAATTAGTTCAGTACATAATGGTCATCACTGCTGTGATGTTTTCCCTTGAAGCATAGCAATACATTTATTACACTTATGAAAGCTACTTTGTCTTGTGTACGCCACTCATTATCTTATGAGAACTTCAATGGCCAAAACCAATCACAAACCTACAAGTTTTTGGATTACGTCTAAAGTTGCCATAAACTTTGGAAGAAATAAACAAAACCCGCATGGCCCACCCACGACAAGTGTTCCAACTTTAATTGGACTAATTGGATTTGCTGATATTTCTATTAGTTTATGTTTCATTATCTTTCATATGCTCTCGCCGGTCATTTCAGACCTCACAATAAACCATATAATCCAATTGTCACTACTGAATACTGACATACTGCTACCACTCAAATGCCAATTATTTTACCTCCTCATCAATATCCATTTCTTTACTCCAAAGTAATTGGACCCACATAAAATCAGCTCATCGCCTCCTAAATGTTTCTCGCCGGGGATCTTCTTATTTTTCGTTGAAATTCTTGTGATTGTTTCTTCTCTTCTCTAAAGCAAAAGATTGTTTCCTAGTCTGAACTGCACTAAATTGAGCTTGGCAAGGAAATATTTAGTTTCTGATGTTCTTGAGATGTACTAATGGAGGTACAAACTGTACGAGAATACCAACCTGCAAGTGGTTCTGATGAAACCAGACGGATCCTGTTTGGGAAGTACGAGATGGGTAGGCTTTTAGGACAGGGAACATTCGCTAAAGTCTACAAAGGTAAGAACATGGTAACTCAAGAACAGGTAGCCATCAAAGTGATCCACAAGGACCTGGTGAAGAAGCAAGGTTTGATGGATCAAATAAAGCGAGAGATATCGGTTATGCACTTGGTAAAACACCCAAATATCGTGGAGCTGAAAGAAGTTCTGGCCACCAAGTCCAAGGTTTTCTTTGTAATGGAGTACGTCAGAGGTGGAGAGTTGTTTGCCAAGGTTGAGAAAGGAAAGTTGAAGGAAGATGTGGCTAGGAAATATTTTCAACAGCTGATCAGTGCTGTTGATTATTGTCACAGCCGTGGAGTTTCTCACCGTGATCTGAAGCCTGAAAACTTGCTGTTGGATGATAAGGAGGACTTGAAAGTATCCGATTTCGGATTTTCCGCTTTGCCAGAGCACCACTGGAACGACGGACTTTTGCACACTCAGTGCGGGACTCCGGCATATGTTGCTCCAGAGGTTTTGAGGAAAAAGGGGTATGATGGTGCCAAAGCTGATATTTGGTCTTGCGGTGTTATTCTCTTCGTTCTGTTAGCTGGATACTTGCCATTTAAGAATTCGAATTTGATGAAGATGTATGTAAAGATTTTGAAGGCAGAATATGAATTTCCTCCCTGGTTCTCTAAGGGTGCCAAGGAATTGATCTCCAAGCTTCTTGTTGTTGATCCACGGAAAAGAATTACGATCCCCGAGATAAAGAAAACTTCCTGGTTTCATCATCGAGTTCCTAAACCGATAGTCGTTAGAAGCGATTTAGAAGACAGTGATGAGAGCAGACCGAAAAATAAAGAAGAACGTTTAGTGCTAGGCAGCAAACATTCACCACCTTTTCTTAATGCCTTTGAACTTATATCCTCAATGTCATCAGTATTCGACTTGTCAAGTTTGTTTGAGAAGAGGAAAAAATGCTCTACTTTCACTTCAAAATGTCCAGTTCCAAAACTGGTGGGAAGATTGGAATCCGCGGCAAAAGAGTTGGACTTCGGTGTGGCCAGTGACAATGAATTTAAGGTGACGATGCAGGGGAAATCAGAGGGAAGAAAAGGAAAATTGGAGATGACAGCTAAGGTGTTTGAAGTGGCTCCGGAGGTTTCGATGGTTGAGTTCTCCAAGTCATCAGGAGACACGCTTGAATATACGAAGTTCTGCGAAGACCATTTAAGGCCTTCCCTCAAGGACATAGTCTGGGCTTGGCAAGAGTAGCATGTTTGTTAAGGTTGTATCATGTTTGAATTTTAGCCAGTTCCAAGATTGCTGTAAATACTAAAAATTTTATGTTGCAAGTGAAGTGATCCATTTTTCTGCACTAAAATTGCATTGTCTCATATCGCTGTAGTCTATATCAGGTAGGTAGTCTGTATTGAATTGTGAGGAATGTAACACTTATACTTCAATTCGGATGGTGTTCTTAGCCATTTATTATGTTAGTTATAGTTTCATGAGACAGGGTCATGAAATCTTCTCTGCATAACACTTGTTTTGATTCTTTAGACATTAAGTAAGCTTGGTCTTATTGCTGTGTAAATATATAAAATCTCGGACAGATTAAATCCAAAAGGAAGAGATGGCTTCTTCAACAAAACGTTAATCATTTATGAAAGGGTTGGAATCATATTTAATCATGCAACTTCCTGTGAAGACAAACCCACCAGTTTTGGTACGACAGGTGGTTTTCAGCATTCGTCTTGCTTTTTTCAGACATTTCTTGCAATCTACACTAGAAAGATCTCTACTGCACTGAACAAACCCGTAAATCGGGTTTGCAAGTCCCACCTTCATATTTCCTGCAGCGAAGAATTTCTCATTTTTAGAAGCTTCTTTGATCAGCCACCGAAAGAGTTTTCTTTTCTCCCGCACTAATGCTATAGGATACGGCACTTTATTTGGACTGCAGCCGTGAACTTGGTTTTCTAGGTCAATCTGTGAGAAGAACTTGCTCTTTGAGTACTTCAACATGCAACTAGCGTACCATATTATGCCTCCTCCGTTAAGTGAACACCGCTTTCTAATCTCTTTTCCCGCACCATCAACACAAGTTCGGCAATCATCATGGTTCATATCGGCTCTACAAACAGCAATCCCGTGCACCGCGTCTGTTCCTTCGCCTATTGAATCTCGACCATAACCAATGTCCGGAGTCCAATCTGACAAGGAGCTAATAAGCTTGTTGAGGTTGGCCTCAAAAGGGCTTTTGGCTTTGAAGTTGGGTTTAAAACAGCTGCTGCTGATCACTTCAAACCCAACAACAAGATGAAGAAGAGGATTGAATGAGAGTAGAAACAGAATGTTGCAACATATTTTGAGAAAGACGTTTTTTGCCATTTGTTTAAGCTCAGGTCTGTGCAGGTTTTACACATCTCTATGTATATATGTATAGTAAATTGCAGTAAAGCCCAAATGTGATTGAACAAGTGAGAAAAAAAAAAGTTTTAGAACTAGTTTTATAAGTAAAAGATATACACTTAATTTTGTTTATTCTAAAAGTTCTATTTTTTTATTATAAGTTAATTAAACATAATTTTAGAAAACACTCTATTCAAGTTTTAACATACGGGATCGCAAGTGCATGTTGGTGAACCTAGGGCATGCTCTGCCTTCTCTCTCCCTTTTCTTCCCGCCTATTTCGTTGTTTTACCTCCTTGCCCCTTCCTTTTTGCTTTTTCCCCTTCTTTGTCTGCTGTTGTCCGGGGCTTGGGCGTCTTTCTCGGGCTGCCTCCGGGCTTCCCGCCGGTGCCTTTGGTCATGGCGGTCGCCGTCTCCGCTTCCGTTCCGTTTCCTCCTCTTCCCTCTTCGTCCCCTTCGAGCTCCCGCGGTCCTGGTGTTGTCTTGGCTGGGGGTGATGGCGGTGGCCCCGCCATTGTTCTCTCCGCGGAAGGCGCTTCTCCCGGCGACCCCCCCCAGGTGGTTGATGCAGGTGCTGCTGCTGGCCGCCCCTTGTCGGTAGCGCCGGTGGCCTCGGCTGCGTCTCCCACGCAGGCCCATTTAGCCGGCGGTGCTTGGAGTGGTCGGGTTGGGGCTTCTCAGCCTCGTGGTCTGCTCAGTTTCCATCCGAATGTGCTGTTGGATGGGGTGGTTTCTCCTCCGGTGGAACTTCTTCGTGCAGGTGCCAGGGCCTGGTCCAATGCCTTGGTGGGTTTTTTCTGGTCGAAACGTTTGGCTTTTCCAGTGGTCAATGCGTGGGCGCGCGCCCGCTGGGGTAAGAAGGGGTTTGAAAAAGCTCTGCTTATGGAGGATGGCCTTTTCTTGTTCAAGTTTTCCCCCCAGTCCAACCTTCGCGAGATCCTTGAGCTTGGACCTTGGCACATAGGTAATCAACCTTTGTTCTTGAGACAGTGGACTACAGGGATGAGTCTGGATAGGGGCTCGGTGGAAGTGATCCCGCTGTGGGTACAATTCCATGGGTTGCCGATGGAGTACTGGACGATGGAGGGTTTGAGCCATTTGGCTAGCAGTATTGGCAAACCTATTTGCTTGGACTCTCAGACAGCGAAAATGGAGAGGATTGGTTTTGCAAAAATTTGCGTGGAGGTGTCGAAGGACATGGCTTTGCCGGACTCTTTGAAAATTAGGCGTCTTGATCCTGTGGGGGAATTGAGCATCACCACCATTTCCGTCTCTTATCCCTGGAAGCCTACTTCTACGAAGAGGCAATGGGTTTCTACTGGGCGCCGGTTCCAAGCTGATGGGACGGCTGTTAGGAGTTCTGCTGTTTCTCCAGGTTGCGACCAGATTGGAGTGCCTTCTCAGGATGCTTCGCTTGCTCTAGCCCCTGCTTCTGCTCCGGTGGGTGTTGGGTCCATTTTGAGTGGAGGCCCTCCAGCGATCTCTGATGGGTCAGATGTTGTGCCAGCTTCGACTCCGCCTAGTCCTTCCGTGGTCCAGCCAACCCTGCAGGTGGAGCTAGCCTGCTCACCTGATGTTTCAGCCTTTCCTCCATCAGAGTTGGATGCCCCCAATTTGGAGGGTGGTGTGTCTGCGGAAGGGCCTGCCCTTACTGAAACTCTTGTGACAGCCTCTGGTGTCATCCGAGAAGATGGAGAGCTATCTCCGAGTTCGGCCTCTCCTAAGCGGCCTACAGCCAAGAAGAAAGCGAAGAAGAAAAAGCGCCGAGGGGTTATCTCCCCAGAGTGCCTTTTCTGATTATGTCCTTGCTAATTTGGAACACGAGGGGGCTTAATGACCCCCTCAAACAACTTATGGTGAAACAACTTGTAGCTACTGTTAACCCTGTTTTGGTAGGTTTACTGGAGACTAAGATCAAGGCTTCAGTGGTCAGGAAGGGTTTATCTTTTTTGGGGCCTAACTGGCGGCTCATCTCCAACCATGCACATCACTATAATGGACGTATTCTTTGTTGGTATAATTCTGCAAAAATTTCGGTACAGTCGGTCTCGATGAGTGATCAGCTTATGCACCTTCGTTGTCAAGAACTTGGTATGGACCTCATCTCGGTTACCCTGGTGTATGCTTCTAACTTTGCTTTCCAGCGGGCTGTTTTGTGGTCGGCTTTGCGGGAGCTCCACTCTGCCATTCGGGGCCCGTGGATTGTTGCTGGCGACTTTAACTGTTGCTTATCCGCTTCTGAGGTTGAGGGCGGGGTGAGATTTCATGGCGGTGCTGGGGGGGAGTTACAGACTCTGTTTGATAATACTGAGCTCACTGATCTTCGCGGCAGGGGTAGATTATTCACTTGGGATAACAAGCAACAAGGTAGCATGTTTATTCGGAAAAAACTTGACCGAGCGCTGGTGAATCCGCATTGGCTCCGCTCTTTTCCTTTTGATGCAGCGGAATTCGGAGATCCGGTCTTCTCGGACCACTCGCCTATTATCATCCATCACCCGGCGGCCCACGTCCGACCCAGTGCCCCCTTTCGCTTCTTCAATGGATTGTTGCAAGCTGAGGGCTTTATGGATCTGATTGCACAAGTTTGGAGGACTGAGGTTCCGGGCTTTAAGAGCTTTCAGCTGATGCAGAAACTCCGGTTTGCTAAACGAGCGATCAAACTGTTCAGTCAGCAACGATCCAGTCGGCTTCAGGACTTGAAAGCACATTTAGACGATTTGCAGCAGCGATGTTATGGGGAGCCTCATAATGTCCGCCTTCGGTCACTTGAATCTGATGCCTTGACTAAATACCAGGAGGCCTTAGTTCTAAATGACTCTATCCTTAGGCAAAAGGCTAGACAAACCTGGTTGAGAGAAGGGGACCGCAACTCTAAGTTTTTTCATGCTGCAATTCTGGCCCGGAGGAATATTAACACTATTTCGGAATTGACTGACTCGGAGGGCATCATTCGTCGTGGCCACGATGAGGTGTCGGCTCACATCCGTGATTTCTTTGTTCAGCTTATGAGTCATAATCCTCAGGTGCGGCGGGGAGGATTCGGGGTTCGGAATGTTCTGCATCAGTCTCTTAGTCAAGATCGTTTGGATTCCCTCACTGCCCCTTTCACGGCTCAGCAAGTGAAGGAGGTTTTGTTTCGCATGAATAGCTCTAAGGCTCCCGGGCCTGATGGTTTTTCTGCAGGTTTTTTCCAGAAAACGTGGGACATTACGGGTCAACTGGTTACGGAGGTTGTTCTTGAGTTCTTCGCTTCTGGTCGTCTCCTGCGTGAGATTAACCACACCTATATCTCCTTAATTCCTAAGATAGCTCATCCTGCCAGCATTACGGATTTCCGTCCTATTTCGTGTTGTACTACAGTCTACAAGATCATCGCCTCCCTTTTAGCTGAGCGCCTGAAGGGGGTTTTGGGTGAGGTCATTGGAAAGGCTCAAGGAGCCTTCCTTCCATCCCGGAATATAGGAGATAATGTCTTGCTTCTCCAGGAGCTGCTGGGGGACTACCAATCTGGGAGGAAGATCCAAAGCTGTGCCTTGCGTCTTGACATATATAAAGCTTTTGATACTGTGGATTGGGATTACTTGCTTGACTGTATGCTGGCCATTGGGCTGCCCCAGAGGTTTTGTCATTGGCTTTCACAGTGTATCCAAACGTCGTCTCTGAGCGTTCTTGTTAATGGTCTGCCTACTCTGCCCTTCAAGCCTCAGCGTGGGATAAGGCAAGGGGATCCTCTCTCCCCTTACTTATTTACGCTCGCAATGGAGGGGCTGTCTGGCTTACTTAATACTTTGGTGCGATGTAATGGGTCATTTCAATACCATTACCTATGTCAAGATTTGAAGCTGTCTCACCTTCTGTACGCGGATGATGTGATCTTACTCGGTAAGGCTGAGCCCCATGTGATTTCGTTGTTGCTGAACTTGATGGACACCTTCTCTCACTGGTCGGGGCTGCGAGTGAACTCCCATAAGAGTGCCTTGTTTATTTCCTCGGATGTTCCCAACCGTGAGGAGTGTTGTCGTGTGGCCGGGTTTCCTCTCCACAGCTTCCCTTTCAGGTATCTAGGTGTTCCTATCACCTTCGGTAAGCCTCGGTATGCTGATTTTTTGCCTTTGATTGAAAATCTTAAGGGTCGGATCAATGCGTGGCAGAATCGGTTCCTTTCCTATGCTGCCAGAGTTAGCCTCATTACCTCAGTCCTGAATAACATGAGCGTGCACTTGGCTGCTCTTGTTGTTGTTCCTAAGAGAGTAACTAAGGAAATGGAGCGGATTCTCAAAGCTTTTCTGTGGACCGGCAAGCATGCGGAGTGCAAAGGTGCAAAGGTTAAATGGAGTGAGCTTGTTCTCCCCCGGGAGAATGGGGGTTTAGGTATTCTCTCTTTCACTCTTCTGCAGCGCAGTCTACTTATGAAACGTATTTGGCGCTTATTTGTGGACAAGGAGGCATTGTGGGTCAAATGGTTACAAGTGTATAGGCTGCAGGGCCAGAGTTTCTGGGCTCTCCCAGTTAGGCTTTCTCACTCTTGGTTCTTTCGAAGCCTTCTGGCTTTGCGGCCCTTGATTTATCCTGTCCTTCGGCACGGTATTGGCAATGGTGCGAACACTTTTTTCTGGTTTGACAATTGGCATGCCAATAGTCCTTTGTGGGATCAAGTTGAGCTCCTGGGGGTTCGGAATTGGGTTCCCATGGTTGCTTCCGTTTCGTGGGTCGTTGGGGAGGGAGATCGGTTGATCAGTCGCAGATTTGGCCATCTTCTTGGAAACATTCTGGGCGGCCTTAATTTGTCTAGCTCTCCGGATTTACTGCGTTGGGCTGCTGCCTCGGATGGCAAATTCTCTACCGCTTCTGCACGTAGCTTGGGGAGGGAGGTGGGTGCGAAGGTGCCGTGGGCTGCTGTTGTTTGGCGTCAGGTATTATGTCCCAAATCTGCTTTCTTCTTGTGGCTTGCCATTAAAAACCGTTTGCGTACTAAGGATCGGTGGTTTGGCACCTTTGATCCTATTTGTGTGTTGTGCAAACTGGTTCATGAAAGTAGAGACCATTTGTTCCTTGAATGTGCGTATTCCAAATCGGTGTGGAGTAGGATTGTGCATTTGTTAGGTAATCTGAATGCTGTCTTTGAATGGAGTGCTGTTTTGCAAGAGGTTATTCGGTTATCTACTCCTAGTAAGCAGGATGGCTTCTTTATCAAAGCCTCGTTTCAGATGGCCCTTTATCACATTTGGCATGAGAGGAACAAACGCATTTATCAGCAAGTCGAGCGGCATCAATATGTGCTGGCTGACCATATTGTCAATTCGATTCGGGAGGCCCTCCTTGTGTCTGGGAAGCAGGATTCTTTAAGTCTAGCTATGAGGTCACGTTGGTTTTTGTGATTCATGGTTGGTTTGTTGCCTGTTTTTGTTCTTGGGAAGTAGGGGTTGATTCCCTTTGATTCTTTGTTAGCTGTGTTTTCGTTCTTTGTAGCGTACTCTGTTTTCTAGTAATATATTCTTTTTTTAGTTTTAAAAAAAAAAATCTAAAATAGAAGTAGTAATAGTTTTTAGTTAAAGTTAATGTCAAAAAAAAAAAAGTTTTTAGTTAAAGTTCAATTTAAAATTTAAACTTTATATGAATTCAGTTAAATCAAATATTATTCGTTCATCTAAGATCTTTTTTAGAAATTAATCTAATATATATTCAGTTAATCTTCTACCTAACACGATCTCAAACTTCAACCTTAACAAACCTCGTAATATTTCTAAAAACTTCCCGTGGAAAAGTATGGAAGGTTACTGCTTTTCGGTCGTCTGATGCGCTAAATTTAATGGGCTTCACCTGTATTGTTCTAATTAAATCCTATTTCAAAAAACTTCATCTTTTCTATTTTTTTCAAATTTTTGTTATAATTAATTGGCCAAGTAAATGTTGGTTAGCATGAAATTTGAAAAAGTTGACTTCAATTTTAGTTTATTATTTTTGGGTAAATAATAAATACTTAAATTGATTTTTTATAAATATCCAACAACAACACCTAGTGAGAGTCTCGGTGAAAGACGCGAGGGATTTATAGAAGTCCAGTAGTACATATTCATACTCCTATCTAGCAGACAGATTATTTCTTATAGGCCTACATATGATACAAAATAATGATAATACAAAAATATAAATGAATACATATAAAAATATGCACATATACACTACATAATATCATACATATATAATATGATAAAGATTAATAATAATATATAAAATAAATAAATAAATATACAAACTAAAAAAAGACAAGTACAATAGGAAACTAAATTAGCGATGTCAAGAAAGTAATTAGGTTAAGTAAGAAGTTGTCTATGTTAAATAATTAAGAGGCAAGTAATACGTAATAAAAAAAAGGCTAACTACAAAACAAAAATTTGAAAGAAAATGACTAAAAAACACAAGAGAACGGAAATGACCTCTTTAAGAGAGATCCTTTATCCGTATTTTTGTATGTCAAAGTTTTCTATTGCAAATTATATGATCAATAAGTACATTATAGTCATATCATTCTTGATCGCTTCTTCTAGTGTTTCTTAAGCCATCATTTTTTTTCCTCTTACAATTTGTAAATACTATTTCCTTGCGCTTCTTACTAGAGTATCTAGATGTCTCTTTTAAATATGTTTGAATCACCTAAGCCTCATCTTTTTCAAACTTTTATTAATACCAGCAATTTTTAATTTGTCTCTTACCATTAAGTATATTTATAAAAACTATTTATATTATAAAAACTATTTATATTAAATAGAAGTTATTTTCAATTTGATTCAATCTAAAAT
>JANIPM010000004.1:5743933-5754215 GCA_027478405.1 Erythroxylum cassinoides
TATTATACACTAAAACTAATTAATTAGTTACTATTTAATAATACTATTTAATTAAACATCGAACTTTTATAATAACAATCTCTTTCATTCATTTTTTTAATTTTTTAATTTTATTTAACCTTTACAAATTTTATCTTTTGAAACTTCTACGTTTTATTATTTTTTTCTTTATCGGTTTACTTTTGTTTCAGATTTAGTTTGTCGAATGAACGATGCAAATTGTTCCAAACTGAAGTTCGGGGACCACTAACACGAGATAACGCATAAATAGGATCAACGACTAATTTAGTACCTCGTCCTATCAAATTACAATCTTCTATAACGTTTCTTAAGGATAAGATGAGCACATGAGTGGACTGCGTGTTACGTACAATAATTCACTTATCTAAAAAATCCTATTCATTGAATTCATTAATTGATTAAATAATTAATTAATGTTTTTACCAGAACTCTATCAATTTCATTATCTTAAGAAAATTTAAATTAAAAATATATATAATATATTTATGCAATCTTATTTGTCCTAAACAATCTCATTTTGTAATATCGTCACGATACATTACATGTAATCTCTATTATTTATCATAAAGAAAGTTAAGTGTAAGGTTTCAGGTTCAAGTCTATGCGGTAATAATGTGAGAGTTCATCATATGTGGTGTTTCTTTGTGAGCACCAAATATTGGGTTGCCTTTCTAAGAAGCTATAAGTGAGATCAAACCATGATTTATTCCTTCACGGATAATTTCCTCATAATTTATCCAAAAAAAAGATAATATTCTATACATATTCAATAATTAATCACTTATTTATTCATCACCGTAAGGGGACGATCTCAACGGCCACAATTCTTCTAAGAGTCTAGACCCTGCAACGAACCGTAGGATTCAACAGAATATGTTATGTAGCAGCTGGCTCACGAGTCACGACAGTTGCCATTCTTTAACAATGTTGGTTCCAAGTTAGAGATTTTTGGTTAGATATCATATATAATAGAAAACGTACTTAGACAACTTCGACACAGCCACGTTAACTGACTTTTAGTTTTCAACGAGTAATTAATGATGCATCCGAACAAATCAGACCACATCGCTATAAGATTAACGTAACGAAGCTCCGAATTCTTCAGACCATATTATTAGGATCGGACATCACTTTGCTACTGTTAGGGTTTCGATTTCTCTTCCTTCTTCGAATTTCGTTCTTTTCTTTGCTTTTGGTGGATTTTGTTTTTTGGTTTTAGAGAGACCGAAAAAGAAGAATTCATGAAAGGTCCGAATACGGATCTATTCGACCCGAGAACGGAGATGGACTCCGATGATTCGCGTGCGGCTTCTGCTTCTGATGGTGATTTCGGCTTTGCCTTCAACGATAGTAATTTCTCTGACCGGCTTCTTCGGATTGAGATTATGGGTGGATCGGCGGATAATAAGACCGTCGGCGATGGTTGCACTAGCATAGCCGATTGGGCCCGTCACCGTAAGCGGCGGAGAGAGGATGTCAAGAAGGATAATGGTTTGTGTTCTTTTATTCACTTCCTGTCTTTTCTTTTTAATTTTTTCGTGGTAATCTTTTGGTTTCTGGAGAAATTTGAGGTTAAGATAAGAGTTTTGATGGTTAGGGTTTTTCTTAATTTTGCGGTTTTTGAACAGTATGTTAGTCTTTCTTTGAGATATAACAAAATTAGGGCATAGAATGAGAACGTATAGAAATTTTGTTTGGCAGCTTAACTCTATTATGCAGTTTGCATTTCTACAATGATCAGAAAAGAGGTGTATTCCTGAGTTTTGCTTGAAACTATCATTTAGTAAAATTCATTCATTTTTCTTGTAACAGATAAAATTGCATAGTTAATCATGTCGTGTTCCTTCCCTATCTTAGAATTTTAAACGGTTCTTTTGTAAATGTGTTAAGTTGGAAAATTTTATAGGCTTAGTGACAGAGATTGGGATGATTAGGAAGTCCATTTTTTAAACTTCGGTAGCTCTTTGTAATGTGATCAATAATATGGTTTCAGCTGCAGCAGATCTCTCAATAGGTGCAGAGGAGCAGATATTAACATGCAACCAGCCTGATATGGATGAGTGTGTGGGTAGTGAGACTCAAGATGAGGACGCAGTAGCAATGATAGAAGAGATGCCCCCTGGTACTCGCTAAATACTTTTGCCTAGTTGTTGATTTAAGACTGGACCCATAATTCATTGTTTCAAAACCAGACGATTGGCTGATTTGCTATTGCTTTGATTTAAAGACTCAAAGAAAGATCATTATAAAACTCTTTCTTTTATTTGAACAAAGGTTGTAATTACGTTAACAATGCAAAATATATTTATTTATTCTTAAAACAATATCTGGTATCAATTGTCATATGTTCTATAGATTAAAAATAATATACTTCATCCATTGTCATGTGTTCTAGATATTTAATCCGACTTCTAAAGTTGATAATTTTACACCGATTTGAGTCAGATTTGGCTGAAGTTCTGGTTCTTTTGACTCTTTTCCTTGTACAGTTTGATAAATCTGCTCGGCTTTCAAAATATTTGTGTAGATTTTCGGAACTCTTGTTGTGTCACACATCTGGAGCTCCTATATTATACAGAGCTGCATTATAACATTATAATCAATAAAAAAGTTCAGCAATTGATTGTTAATGCATAAACTGTTAAAGCGACAAAAGAGGTATGATTGAGATTGTGGAAGATTCGAATGAAAATTCCTTTTAGGGTTTCATTTTAAATTGTTTCCTTTTGTGTTCTAAGTGAACTTGACAAAAATATTTATACCTGTTAACTTAATTCTTATATAGCACATTCTTGTCATCTTCTGGAAAACAGTGTATTTTGTTTTAAAAGGTCTGTCATCACTGTTGAAATTTCACTGAAGTTTTGCATTGTTCACTTTTTTAAAAAAACTTTTACAGGTAACGAAATTACAGATGTCGACACAAAATGGAGCATGGACTATTCTACAGTTGTCAGAGTTGTAACATTACACATCAGCTCTCCTATCCTAGCAGCGAAAAGTCCATTTTTCTATAAGGTGAGGATTGTTTTGCATTGTACTCACGAGCTAATTCCTTGGATTTTTTCTTAATAGGACTTCCTGATTGACTCCATTATTGCTTATTGTTTTGCCAGCTATTCTCAAATGGAATGAGGGAGTCCGAGCAACGCCATGTTACACTTAGAATCAATGCAAATGGTATAATGTAGCATTTTCATATCATTTTATGACTATTGTTTAATCATCACCTACACGTGGTTTTTATTGTCAAGTGCATCATACAAATTGTACTTTTTACAAAACTAAGCTTCACAGTTGTATTATGAAGATCTATTTGGATGTTGATATTGACGGTTTCTCACTATGTTTTTAATATTCTTTATCCTGAAACAGAGGAAGCCGCTCTCATGGAGCTCCTGAATTTCATGTACAGCAATACCTTATCAAATACAACGGCTACTGGATTGCTTGATGTACTTATGGCTGCTGACAAGTTTGAAGTTGCTTCATGCATGAGGTATTGCAGCAGACTATTACGGAACATGGATATGACACCAGAGTCTGCATTACTTTATTTGGAGCTTCCCTCTAGCATATTAATGGCTGAAGCAGTTCAGCCGTTGACTGATGCCGCTAAGCAGTACCTGGCAGTGCGTTACAAGGACATGACCAAGTAAGTCTTGTTCGGATATTTTTATGTAAATCGTCATCACCAAGCAAACATTCTGGTTTGAACTGCTCACAATCAAATGCAACAGTGGTTGATGCTGCAGTATTAGAATTTTTTTTGTCCTCTTATCCTTATGTCATATGTAGTCCCTGTTAAGGGCTTACAAGAAGTAGTATAGAATGGCTCTTCCATTATAAGAGGTGATCATGCCAATGGCTTTTAAGAATTTAAAAGAATCTTCAGCTGAAATTCTTGAACTCTAAAAATTAGATGCTTTTGGAGTTGCTCATTCTCTTTATTACCAATGATCAGATTCCAAGAAGAGGTAATGGCTTTGCCTTTAGCTGGAATTGAGGCAATATTGTCCAGTGATGACCTGCAAGTTGCCTCTGAAGATGCTGTCTATGACTTTGTCTTAAAGTGGGCCCGATGTCAGTACCCAAAGCTAGAGGAGCGGCGAGAGATACTAGGTTCCCGCTTAGGACGGTTCATTCGCTTCCCCAACATGACTTGCCGCAAGCTCAAGAAGGTCTTAACCTGTAGTGATTTTGATCATGATGTTGCATCTAAGCTTGTGCTTGAGGCTTTATTTTTCAAGGCTGAGGCGCCGCACAGACAACGAATACTGGCAGCAGAAGAGTCTGCATCCTTGAATCGCCGTTTTGTGGAACGTGCTTACAAGTATAGGCCTGTTAAGGTGGTAGAATTTGAATTACCAAGGCAGCAGTGTGTGGTGTATCTGGACTTAAAGCGGGATGAGTGCGCAAATCTGTTTCCGTCTGGACGAGTTTATTCTCAAGCATTCCATCTGGGAGGGCAAGGGTTTTTCTTGTCAGCACATTGCAACATGGACCAGCAAAGCTCTTTTCATTGTTTTGGATTGTTTTTGGGGATGCAGGAAAAAGGTTCGGTGAGTTTCGCCGTTGAATATGAATTTGCAGCAAGATCAAAGCCCACAGAAGACTTCGTTAGCAAATATAAAGGCAATTACACGTTCACTGGCGGCAAAGCAGTTGGCTATAGAAACTTGTTTGCCTTACCTTGGACTTCATTTGTGGCCGAGGACAGTCACTATTTTATAAATGGTGTCCTGCATCTTAGAGCCGAGCTCACCATTAGGCATTGACCTTTTCTATTCTGAGCAAAGCTTTCTATCTAGTTCAGAATTAGACGTCTAAGCCTTATGCTTTCCCATTCAACTCTAATCATGTATGAAATGTAATAAGTGGGCACCTTCCAGTAGCTATATTGTTAAGGAGGCTGAGATGTTAAATCAAATATTCCCAGTTCCTGTTCTAGGCTGAACTACTTGAAAATGATAATGGAAAGTAGGGTTTGTGTTCTTCCTAGCATTATTTAAGATTCAGTCAAAAGTGTATATTTTATTGTTAACTTTTTAACTAAAATACAAAGTGAATCTTAGCTCTACTCTACTTGTCAAGGTGGTAAGGTTGTGTATTGTTGATCTTTCTAAATCGACCTTACGTGTTGGAGTGTGTAAAATGAAGTTGATAGGAATTGGGATGAAGTTGAGTTTTTGATTGTTAAGTGCTATGCTGCTGTTGATATGGTAATTTAATATAATGTGAGCCTTATTGTCCCACCTGATGTACTTTTTTAAAATAATATTAATTTAATTTTTAATTATAATTATATGTTTAAATTGTAATTAAAATCAATTATTCTACATGATATAAATTAATTACAAAACTCTAATCCCAAATTTTAGCCTGAATGAGATAACATATAAGCTTTAATTTTGTTTTCACTATTTAAGATTAAGGTTTATGATTATGAGAATTTGAGTTTTTAATTCAATTTAAAACAATTATGATTAATTAATATCATTCGATATACATACTGAGAGTCTAACTTTTAATTTTTTTTACTAATAAAATCAGGTAGCACACAACATTTTCTTTTCATGTCTACGTTATCATTATATCTTGAAGTTCCGCAGTGAAGCGGGATTTGACGAGGTCTAATAGTTTCTTTGCTTTAACGAGCTCCTGGTAGTCATTAAACCATAATTTCTTTGATTGGATATCAGAAGTTGCGACCGAAGACTGCAATTTATTCATCTTGACAATGCACATAAAATTACAGTGATGAACAGGGGTCCTATTGTACATCATGGATGCAATTACCAAAAAGAGCAAAACAGTTCTAAGTTTCAACAGAGGATAGAACTAGGTCCTTAAAGACTAGATGTAGAATCCCTGTGTGAAAATGGAGGAGAAGCTTTGCCTACCAAACATTGAGGGCTTATTCACTTCCTGCAATCTTTTTCTTCAGTTCTTCTATATCTGTGGCAAGTTCTTTCCTGCTCGACTGTACAAGGGATACGTTATTGGTTAGTGATACATTTGTCAGATATAATTGCTAACTTATCTAAAAATTCTTTTATCTAGAGCCACTATTGCTGCTGATCTCAAAGTTTCATATGTATCCTTTTTTATTTTTATGACGTTTGCAGGTCTTTTACTTGAAAATGATTCAAGTTGACACTGTAGCTGCATACGTTATTGTGGCAATTGTAGATGATGCAGACGTTGTGATAACAGAGCTGACTACAATCACAACTTTTTGTCTGAAATTGCGGATGCAGCAATTTGAAACTACAATATGATCAAGCAAGCACAGATCAAGTATGAAAGAGCAGGACCTGGTAGCAGAAGAATCCCATTTCTTACCTTGAAGAGAAGGTATCTGTAGACAAACCAACCAGTGTAACCAAGGCCAACCAACTCCATGATCTTTGGAAGCTGACAAAAGATGCAAAATCAGTCAATTTTGGAGACATGAAATGGCACAACTCACAAGCATTTAAGTCCAGTTTGTATGGAGGAAGCCATCACCTACCAGAGGTACTGAGTTGATTGCAGTAACAAGAACTGATGTTAGCCAAACAGCAACTATTGCCCCACCTCCATATAGAAAAACAGTAGACTTGTTCTCAACTGCATCCCACTGGTTACAATAAAGCAAGCAATTTCAAGTTTGATCTGAAGCTAAAGGGAAGTTAGAGACATGGATTAGTTCGTACCTTTTGCTTCAGGTCCTGAAAGATCTCATCAGCGTCAAATGCACTGGACTCTTCTGAAGCTCTGATCCGAAGAGAAGAGCATCTGCGGACATCTGAATGGAAAGCAAAACAAACAGGTTCAAGCATTGCTTGTGATTGCAAGATAATGTAAGAACATAGAAGAGTACCTGAGACTTTTCTGATGAAAGATGGAAAGGGCTGTGAGAGGAATCGAGTTGGAAGAAAGGGGAACGCGGAGCAGCGGACGGTGGAGGTGGTAGCACGTGGCGGAATTGCCACTATGGAGGAGGATGCCGCCGCGGCCGCTGCATACGCCGTCGTTGCTGCCATTAGATTCACCGTCACCGAAGCTCTCTTCTACTTCGCTACTTAAGCTTCTTCTTGCAGTATGATATTTCGTGTTTTAGAACATTGGTTGAGATGGTGACACGTGGAGGAGGCAAACTTCCTGATTGGTCGTTCCCCTATCAGAAATCTTCGTTCGAGGAGTCTTCTGCCTCTCAAGTTTGGGCTCCGATCCACTGGACTATCTATGATTTGGATTGCGTTTATCAGGCATCAACCCGTTCTGCAGGGCTTAGATTTAGGCCCGGAAGATTAAATTGTTATTACACCTGACCCGGCCCAAATAATATGGGCTTGGTCCAATGTCGTTTGAATTAAGAATAAGCAAATCAGTCACTGCTTTGTTGGCGTTGTTTGTCCATAATTTCATAACAGGTTAATTGTAAAAATAAAAAATAAAAAATTACTTAATTTTGTAATATTACTCAAACTAATCCAAAGCTCAACTATTATCATTTTGCTTATGAGAGTTGGGTCTCAGGCAGTAACGGAGCCAAGAATTTAAAAGAGAAGGGCCTAAATATGTAATTTTTTAAAATTTTGGAAGGCTCAATGCACCATTAAACCTCAAATAACTCTATCCTTTTATATATATATATATAACTTTTTAAAATTTTGAGGGACCCACCATCTATGGTCTCAGGTACGCTCTTGCATAGGCATTTCAAAGTTGAACTCAATTAAAAAAAATTAGTTTATGTTTTTATTTAAAAAAATAGTCTTAAAAATTGACATAACAAACTCATAAATAAGTTCATTGTCATCCTTAGATGTTAGTTGAAAATTTAAAAAATAACTATAAAATGGTTTTTTTCAATTTTTGATAAAAATAGATCAACATTAATTTTTTTATTAATGTAAATGACGTAACAAGTTACATGGAACTAATATTTATACTATATGATGGTCACATATCATATTTATCTTACATATTCGATAGTTAATGTTACATCTGGTATGAAAGATAGCCTTCGTTGCTTATTCACTTTATCCTCTCCCATTTGTAAGCTCAACGCCCTCTTACTGACCAACACCTGTTACGGTCTCGAAGTTGAGATCGAGTTACAGGTGGTTACTTGTGAAATCAACCTGTAAACTTTGAAGAGATGAATGTTTGTTTGATTTTCTTCCTTTGTGAGCTATGGTGAATGAAGATATATGCTCATTAAGAGAGAACCTACAGATCTCTTAAATTCAGAATTTGAGATAAAATCACGTCTCTGATATACTTGCTCTTCAACTTCCCACTTTCATTCCACGTCTCTGATACACTTGTCCCTTGAAGAGCTTACCCTGGGAGTTACGACACTTACGTACAAAGGACTGAACGGAAGCTTTCATTCCTGGCCAATATAAGTTACGCCTGATGTGGTAAAGGGTTTTCTGGTAGCCTTCATGGGCACTGTCATGCACTGCTGGTACGATCGTGGTAATAAGAGGAGACTTGGTAGTAGGTTGACTCTGCTCTTGAAAAGGATTAAGACATTCTTGAACTTCCAGGGACCCATGGCTTCACCCTTTTGAATTCTTTGCACAAGTTGCTGCAGTTGCTTGGTTTGCTGGACCTCCTTGCGAATGGAGTCCAAAAGAGTTACTTATGGCATTGAAATGGCTGAAAGAGTGGGTTGTTCTTCTAATCTACGTGATAAGCCATCGGCTACCTTGTTGTGGTTGTTAGCTTGATATTCCACTGCAAAATCAAATCTCATGAGCTTACTCAGCCAGTGTTATTGTGGTGATGTAATGATTCACTGCTCCAATATGAACTTGAGATTATAGTGATCTGTTCTAATCAGAAAATGCTAACCCCACAGATGAGATCGCCAATGAGGGACCTCTTTAGCCAGTCCAATAAGTTCCTTTTCATAAGCTGGGAGGCTTTTATAACGAGATGCTAGAGAGCGACTAAAATATGCAATCAGCTGTCCTTCTTGTTGGAGAATTGCCCTTGTACCAGAATCCGATGCGTCACATTCTAAAATGAATAGTTTGGCGAAGTCCGGTAAGGCTGTTAGATATGGGTCTCTCTGATACAGAGGGACACCATATTTGAATAAATATGTTAAACATGGTAGGCGCCGTTTTATCCATATTGAAGTCTACCAAAATTGAAGAAAGGTATAAGGATAGCTGGATTTAGCCAGCTATCCCACGTCTCATGCCTATATCATGCCTATATAAATAGGCATGAGATGAACAACAAAATAGACAGAAAACAAAGAGAAAACCATAGCATTATTCTTACTCTGAAGTTAGGAAATTTATTCTTAAAAAATTGGTGAGTGACAAAATAGTGAGGTTAGTATTTTTAAGTTAGGAAATATCTTGTGAGCCACTATTTTAATTTTATCTTTGTATACCTATTATTTATAATAATGAAAGAAATATTATGTATACTACGCACGTCACATTCTAAAATTGATAGTTTAGCGAAGTCCAGTAAGGCCAATACAGGAGTCTTGAGTCATGGACTTCTTCAATTGTTCAAAGGCGTTGGAAGCTTCTTCTGTCCACTGGAAGGAGTTCTTGCGTAACATTACAGTTAGGGGAGCAGATATCTTACCATAATCTTGAACAGATTTGCGGTAGTATCCGGTAAGTCTCAAAATTCCTCGTAGCCCCTTCCCAGTGCTTGGTTCAAGGCCACTCTATCATTGCTGCTATTTTGCTTCGATCCACCGCAACACCTTCTTCTGAAATGACATGCCCCAGATAAGAGACCTTCCTCCGAGCAATCAGGCATTTGGACCTTTTTATGAATATTTGGTGAGCCTGTAATGTGTCAAGGACTAGCCGCAGATGCGACATGTACTCTTGGCTAAAGATTTCTTTTACGAATTAAATAATCTAAATTAAGAAAATTAATTTTAAATCTTTTTCCTATTGCTAAATATTAATAAATTTAGCTTTACAGGTTGTTTGGAAGAGGATGAATTGAATATTTGGAACTCAAAAAAGAGAATGAATTGAATTATTCGTTTAAAACTCACTCTATTAACTAATTTAATTCGCGTTGTAAATCATGCGAATTGAACCCCCAAAGGCCGTTGCTTCTTTTTTATCGTTGCTTCTTTTTTAACTCATAATCTCAACATTGCCCACTATTCCAACCCTACACATAATTATTATATATTATGTCTGTTTATATAATAGTGTAAAAACTTTAAAATAATTTTATTGTTAAATTAAACTTTTATTTTATTACTTATTTTGATTAT
>JANIPM010000004.1:5858574-5872475 GCA_027478405.1 Erythroxylum cassinoides
ATATTTATACATATGCTGGATTTTGTGCTGATTGCACGATGGCTATAATTATATTAGCCACTGAGCTGTGTAGCTCAACCCATTACTTTCCGTCCTCAGGTGCAACTCAGGACCTCAGTTGATCCTTGCCAGGCATCGAAGAACTCCCCAGTAGTTAAAGACTATTTTATTACGTTAGTATTTTTAGTTGGCCCGCTGAGCATGACAGCATGGAGCATATTTATTGTATTTTTGATTTTGAGATATAAATATTATGCATGACTGCGTATATTTGTTAAATTGCATTTTGAGACTATTATGGCATGTGACCCCGAGTTTTGGGGTGTTTTATTAGAATGATTGTGTATGAATCGCAGGTGCAAATCAATTTTTGTGCGAATGTTGGGATCGAGTCCGTCGGTTCGGGTAGCCCGTCGTGGGCGCAGCCTGAGGAGCCGCCTCGGGATTAGGGTTCCGGGACTCGGGCCCAACAAAATGACCATGCCTTGGAGATTGTTGAGATACACCATCAAGTTGAAGATGTATGATGGTAGAGTTCACACTATTCAAAATGTGCAACATGTGACGAGATTGAAGAAGAATTTATTGTCATTAGGACAATTGGATGAAATTGGTTTGAAGACCTCCATTCAAAATGGAGTCATAAAGGTGATTAAAAGAGCGTTTGTAGTCATGAAGGCGACAAGGATAGCTGCAAACTTATACAAGCTTATGGGAGAGACGTATATAGAACTAAATACATCAGTTGCATCTGTTAGTTCTGCAGAAAATGCAACAAAATTGTGGCACCATAAACTTAGCCACATGTCAGAACAAGGATTGAAGATTATTGCTGAGCAGAAACTACTCCCTGGTTTTACGAAAGTATCATTACTTTTCTGTGAGCATTGCATTATAAGTAAGCAACATATACTGAAATTTAATGCATCAAATTTTAGAAGTGAAAATATTCTAGAATTGATTCACTCTGATGTATGGCAAACATCGGTTATGTCTATCGGTGGAGCAAGGTACTTTGTGACTTTTATTGATGATTACTCCTGAAGATGTTGGGTGTATCATATCAAGAGAAGAGAAGATGTATTTCCAACCTTCACAACATTTAAAGCACGAATTTAAGTTAGAGACGGGGAAGAAAATCAAATGCCTTAGGACGGATAATGTTGGAGAATATACTAGTGTTGAGTTCATTGATTTTTATAATCGAGAAGGCATCAAACGTCAATTCACGGTGCCTTAGATTCCTCAACAAAATGGAGTGGTTGAGCAAATGAACATAACTCTAATTGAAAGAACTGGAGCCACATTGAGAACTGCAAGTATGATAAAGTCTTTCTAGGCAAAAGCAGTGAAAACTGCCTATTATGTGATTAATCTATCACCAATAAAATCGAGTGATCTAAAGACATCGATGGAGATGTGGACAGGTAAACCAACATACTATTTTTACTTACACAGATTTGGAAATCTTGTGTTCATGATGTATAATACCCAAGATATCACAAAACTAGATCCAAAATCTAAAAAATGTAAATTTATGGGGTATGCTGATGGAGTCAAGGGGTATTAACTGTTGGATCCCACTGCCCACAAGCTCATCATTAATAGAGATGTCATATTTGTAAAAGATAAACTGCAAGAGAAATATCAAAATAACATGTTTGAAGAAAATTCTAAAGTTGTAACGATTCAGGAAGAAAGGAAGACTAAACAAAAAGATTCTACTTAACCTATATCAGATCACGAGGGGTAAGAATCGGTTGAATATGAAAATACAGAAGTTCGACGGTCAATTGGTGAAAGGAGAATCCCAACTTAGTAGTCTAATTATATTACGAAGGACAATGTTGCATACTGTCTCCTAACAGAAGATAGAAAACCATCAACATTCCGATAAGCAATAAATAGTTCAGATGCATCACTTTGGATGACAGCAATGCAGGAAGAAATAAAAGCTCTTTATAAGAATAAGACATGGCTTGTGTCACTACCACAAAGGAGAAAGCTCATTGGCAACAAACGGGTGTGCAAGATCAAATGTAACAGTGATGATTAGGTGGAGCGATATAGTGCAAGGTTGGTGGTAAAAGGATATGCTTAGAAAGAAGGTATTGATTTTATCGAAATTTTTTCACCTATAGTTCGTCTCAATACAATTCAGATTGTCCTAGTTATGTGTGCTACATTTGATCTACATTTAGAGTAGTTAGATATAAAGATTAGATTTTTTCATAGAGATCTTGAAGAAGAAATTTACATGCATCAACCAGAAGGTTTTGAAGAACCAAGGAAAGATGACTTAGTTTGCAAGTTAACCAAATCTTTGGATGGTTTAAAACAGGCACTAAGATGTTGGTACAAAAGATTTGATTCCTTCATAATGAGCCGTGGATTCAACAGATTTAGTGTAGATTTAGTGCATATTTTAAGAAGTTTGGTAATAATGGTTTCAATGTATTATTGTTGTATGTTGACAACATATTGGTTACAAGCCCTAAAAAAGTTTGTATTCAAGATTTAAAGGCTCAGTTAGTTAGAGAGTTTGAAATGAAAAATTTGGGGCCAACAAACAAGACTCTAAGGATGCAAATTTATCGAGAAAAATTAATAGGAAGATTTGGATTTCTCAAAAGAATTACTTAAAGAAAATCTTACGACGCTTCAATATGCAAGATTGAGGGATTGTGAGTTAGGTGTCTAAACTACAAACAAATGTAGCATTATCTACAATAGAAGCTGAGTATATAGCAGCTACACTAGGTTGCAAGGAATCGACGTGGATAAAAAAGTTTTTGGATGAGCTTGGGCACCTACAAAAGAAATTCCTTTTGGATTATGATAGTCAGAGTGCCTTACATATTGCAAAGAATTCAGTTTTTCATTCCAAAATTAAATATATAGGAGTTCAATATCATTGTTTCGTGAAGTGGTGGAAGACAGGACGTGCAGAAAATTCACACAAAAATAACCTAGTAGATGCACTAATAAAGCCAATCAACACTGATAAATTCATATGATGTAAATCCTTGTATGGCTTGGCAGAGACGAAGACAACAAAAAAATGGCAAGATAGAAATAACGATATAGAGATTGATTGGTTCTTAATCAAATCTTCGAGTGAAAGATTGTTGGCTTAGATCTCATATTAGTAAAGAGAGAACATAATAGTCTCCATTAAGACTATATAAGAAGGCATATTCTTAAGGTTTTAAATATCCCAAAATCTCTTTCCCATAACTTTGTATATTAATTATTAGTGTGGATTGTAAAATCTTACTCTTGCAATCTTTGTTTCCTGTAGTCAAAAAATTTTCTATCCAAGTGTAGTCTATTTCCTATCATTAAATACAAACATTTGAATCGATTGCTTAAAATTGAATTTAACCTTAAATTCGATTAAGTAAAACCTGAATTGATGATTTGAGTTGGACGAGCCAAACAGTTGCTTTTTGGTAGGAAGCAGCAGATGAAACTGAAACGAGGCGGGAACAAAAACTTCTAAACTTGCGGAGCCAGTCCAACGCAGGACCGTTGTCAAACCAGACCAGACCTCCGCACCTTAACAAGATAATGCCACGTGTTGGGTGAGTATGGTTTCGGCCACGTAACTGTAGTAAGTTTTACCAGTTTTTTCGAGAGAATTATACAAAGCTGAATAATTACAGGGCATCAAACGACTTCCGGTCGTTTCAGCTCTTTCACATTTAACTTCTCGGGGTTTCCCATGTTGTTGGGATGGGATTCCAGGTGCACTGGGATCCAACATTGCCTGAATTTGAGAAATTGGAGAAACTAGCAATTGTGGGACGAGTTTCTCCTTTCCAAATCAAAATTCTTCCTTCATCCCTTGATCCTGTCAAATCTGGCAACTGGATTTCTAGTTAATCACACATTCTGTTTCGCTTTTGCCCTTTTGCAAATTTCCTAAACCGAGTTCCAAAAATGGAGCAATTTAGGCAGATCGGAGAGGCATTAGGAAGTTTGAAGGCGTTGATGGTGTTCCGGGAGAACATCCTCATCAATCAACGACAATGTTGTTTGTTGCTGGATATTTTCAGTTTTGCGTACGAGGTAATAGCAGAAGACATGAAACAGAACCTGAATTTTGAAGAGAAGCACTTAAAATGGAGAATTCTTGAGCAACCATTAAGAGAGATATGCAGGATTTTCAAGGAAGGGGAAGCCTACATCAAACAATGCCTTGAAACTAAGGACTGTTGGGCTAAGGCGATTTCTCTTTACCAAAACTCAGATTGCGTCGAGTTTTACATCCACAATCTGCTTACTTGCATGCCAATCGTCATTGAAGCAATCGAGATTGCGGGAGAATTTTCTGGTTGTGATCAAGATGAGTCCCAAAAGAAGAGACTTGCATTCGCATACAAGTATCAGAAGCTATGGAAAGACCCGCAACTCTTTCAATGGAAGTTCGCGAAGCAGTATCTCATTACTCAGGATTTCTGCAATCGGTTTGACATGGTCGGTAAAGAAGATAGGTATATTCTGCTGAACAGAATCAGTAAAAAGAACGTCTCCACGAAACAAGATCGCCAGCTTATCGATCTTGTTTTGAAAAGCCTGGAAGAAGAATCGGAGTCCAAGCTCATGCCATGTTCAATCCTGGTGAGTTCAAAAGAGTACCAAGTAAGGCGACGCCTAGGGAGTGGAAGTCAATTCAAGGAGATTCTATGGCTAGGTGATAGTTTTGCAATGAGACATTTTTTTGGGCAGATCCAACCTCTGATTCCTGAGATATCTTCACTCTTATCTCTTTCACACCCAAACATAATGCACTTCCTATGTGGCTTCACCGATGAGGAGAAGAAAGAGTGCTTTCTTGTCATGGAGCTAATGAGTAGGGACATGGCAAGTTACGTCAAAGAAGTCTGTGGTCCTAGAAAGAGAATTCCATTTACGCTTCCTGTTGCAGTTGATCTCATGCTTCAAATTGCCCGAGGAATGGAGTACCTACATTCCAAGAAAATCTATCATGGTAGTCTAAACCCTTCAAACATTCTTGTTAAACCTCGAGGTACGAGTGCAGATGGATATCTACATGCCAAGGTTTCAGGTTTCGGATTATCTTCAGTCAAGAACATTAGCTCGAGAAGCCCTTCAAATCAAAATGGAGCGCTCTCGTTCATCTGGCATGCACCAGAAGTCTTGGAAGAGCAGGAACAGGTGGGGGGAACTGCTGAAAGTTGCAAGTACACAGAAAAATCTGATGTATACAGCTTTGGCATGATTTGCTTTGAACTTCTGACTGGAAAAGTCCCATTTGAGGATAGCCATCTTCAGGGTGACAAGATGAGTCGAAACATTCGTGCAGGGGAGAGGCCACTCTTCCCATTTGGTTCACCGAAGTACATTACTAGCTTGACGAAAAGATGTTGGCAAACTGACCCTAATCAAAGGCCAAGCTTCTCATCAATCTGTAGAATGCTTCGCTACACAAAACGCTTCCTTCTGATGAACCCTGATTATAATAGAGAGCCTGACCCGCCAATGCCAGAGGTAGACTACAGTGATATGGAGGCAGATTTTTTACGCAAATGCCCTTGTTGGGACACTGCAGCTGATTCATCATCATCGTCAGTATCACAAATTCCTTTCCAAATGTTTGCATACAGATTGTACGAGAAAGAGAAGAAGAGATCAACTCAAAAAGAAATTTCAGAGTCAGGAAGTGATAAGACTTCAATAAGTGGAGATGAAAACGTTATCGCCATAGATGATCCATTCCCATCTCCGACTGAAAGGAAGTTCATTACTTCACCTGATGCCTTGCAACGAAAACCTTCACTTTCAAAGCGATCACTAGATATTAAAACGGGTAAACAACCAGGTAAGACTTGACTTGTGATTTTTGTCCTGATCTTGGTATTCGAAAATGTTCGCCCTTCCACATTGAAATCATCTGAGTTTTGTTACCCAGGGACTCCAAAAGGACGGTCGAGACCTCCACAACTAACATCCGCACGCAGTTTGAGAACGAATTCCGAGAGTCGTTTACCGATGATGAGTCCAAGAAACATGAGCCCCAGACTAAGGCGAACGTCTTCAGGTCATGCGTCAGATTCTGATCTTCCATAGTCAACATGCTTGCTGGGTTTCTTAATTACAAAGTGTCTCTCTCCTCTTAAGTGACAAAGTACAGTATAGATAAGCCTGAATGGGAAAAGAAAAAGAAGACATTTTCTTGCACGAGCTGAAGGGACAGGGAAATTGGTGTTGCGTGGGACTCTCTTGTGTACTCCATTGAATAAACAATTGCAAACAGTCGGGAAATTCAGCAATCAGAAACAGAATGTTGTGAAAGTAACATTTTCCAAGCCACGATCTTTTATTATTGGGGTTATTAAGAACAAATGGCCAAAAATATTGCTACTAAACTTTCTCTAGTTGAGGTCTCGGTGCCGCATCCAACTTGGAATCTAATGATATAGGTGCAGCAGTTAAATATCAAAATAGTGCATATGAGCACTAATAAAAAACTTTAGTACAGTAAAATAGAGATAAAAGGGACATGATTCTTTGACCCCTCTATTTTGTTCCAACCCTACTTCACTTCATCTTAACCATATATTTATGTGAGTTCCACATAAATATATGGCTACGATAAGATGAAGCAAGATTAGGAAAGAATAGAGAAGACAGAGAATCTGAGGGAGAGATAAAAATCTCTCTCAAACAATTTTCTGTGGTACTCATTGGTCGGTTAGTATTTTCCTTTTAGATATAGCCTAATCATTTAGATAATAATAATCATTTTCTTTAATTAATTAATTAATTAATAATATTATTATTATTTTCCTTATTATTGTTGTTATTATTATTATTATTATTATTGTTATTATTATTATTATAGACCATTTGAAATCAACATATATATTAATAAAAAATAAGACAGCATATTGTTAAACATTTATAGGTCTTATGTATTGGCACGATTTTTACTAGGTCGTCGTTATTTTCGTCAGAATTGATTACTAATGAAAATATTTCAAAAATTAGAAGATACATATATTCACAAACACAATATTTTTATATTTTTATATTTAACTACCGTTACTCTTTGAAACATAGGGTTTTAGTTAACTGAAATTTGATCATATTAAGGTTAGGTAACAGACAGGTCAGCGAAGTTCACGGAGGGACCTACTACTTCCACAAACGGTCAAGTTAATTACTGGTAAAGCCACAATTTGACAATAACAAATAATTTCACAACAGTTCTTTAACTACGACGTGTCGTGTCCTCGTATTAGTAACGCTAGATATTTCCAAACCCCGAACGAGCTCCACCTAATTTGAGCTAAGCGTTCGGACCAAGTTTAGTTTTTTGTTTTTTCTGTTTCCTTGTGTTTTTCAAGGTGCCAAAATAGACACCTAAAAGAAATCGTGACTGCCAAGGTTGAACGCCGAGTTTTAATTGGATAAACGAAGGCTATTCGTTTCTCTCTACAGTTAATCCAGTTTTTGCTCTTCCTCGATTTCATAGGTTTAAAGCTGAAGTTGGTGGAAGGCAAAAACAAGAACAAGAACAAGAAATAGAACACCTGACAGATGTTAGGTGTAGTGAAGATGACAGAAGTTGCTAAAGAAGAGACAACGTACCAAGAGATTGATCAGTTCCAGGAAGATGGGGCATCATCGGACTCGGAGGAACAGAACTCAAGTTTTCTCCCCAAGCTGAACCTCCTTATTATTGTACTTTCCATGTGCTCTTTTTCATCAGAAGATGGCGAAGACCATGGGGAGGAGGACGAAACTAAGCGTATCGAAAATCACGAAGCGAAGGACCGTGTTTCGAGACCGTCACACAACAGGAGGCGAGAGCTGCACAAAGTTAACCTCTCAGGTAGACAAGCACGGAGCCTTCAGCCCATGAATAAGGATTGCAGGTTCGGTTCTTCAACTTGTTTGTTCAACATGTTTTCAGACAGCAAGTGTTCTTAAGTTTCTGTTTCAAATCTCAGGCATGGCAGAAGAATGTAAGGAGGATGACGGTATGAAAGTAGGTATCCTCTAGTAAGAATACAAGAAGCTCCTGAGTTGTTAGTTATACTGTATCGTTTTGGCAATACTCGATGTACATAAGTTAACGATAACTTATATAAGAGTGGCAATGTAAATATTAATTTATTTTGTCACCGAATTGAAATGAAATCTTTAGGATAAATCAATCAATGAAAGGACATCAATTCAAATCCTTCCAACGGGCTGCGATACGACCCCGTTTTGCAACAGCCGACACGATTATTCACACCCCGAATACAAAGGCACCAATTATCCCCACGAGTCGCTGAGTATATTTAACATTTCCAAAGTTGTTGCCAGAACAACCTTATTGACACAACATACAAATGAGAAACTGAAAGCTACAAGATGTTCTCAAGGAATAACAGAAGTCTCTGGTCCACTCATAAGTAGACAATAATAGGTAGAAATGATCTATCCTAATTTACCTTCTCGTCTATTCCCCTGCTCCAACAAATGAAAAGAGACAGAACCCTCATGATTCAGTCTGATATTCTGATCTCAACTCCTAAAATGTCTTTCACTATTTCATATGTCACAAATGCGATTGCTATGGACGGGACTACCTGAAAAATTAAGCAAAGGAATTAGACTGTCATATTCATAAAGAAGACGAAACATTATGGTCAATGTTTTTGCAGGTAACATGAAAAGAACTAACATATAGGTAAAGAGTAGAGAGGAAAAAAATTGCAAATTGAAAACATCTTTGTTTTTTGATAAAAGACAGCGAAAACACTTGACACGGGACAGAGAGTTGTTTACCAGTAAAACAGAGGAAAAATGACTAACCTTCACGGAATTGGGTACCAGACCCTTGTACAATGCTCCAAAACCCTCGTGTCGAACAGTTTTCCTGAATGCATCAACCATGCCAGTATACTCGAGTGCGGCCCTGCTCCTTCCATCACCTCTAACAATGGAAGCAGCCTCCTTCCATCCGACCATCTGCATTCGTCGACGAATGACATCAAGAGGATATGCAACAGTTTGACCGACAGTTCCAGCAGCAGCTCCACAAGCAAGCTTCGTCATCACACTCAATTCAGAATTTTCAGCTAATCCGAAGGAATTAGATTTAAGCAACCAATCCTTCAAAGATTCATAGACAGCAAAATTGAGGCCCACATATGGGATCTGTAACAAGGAAAAAAATCACAGGATCAGAAACAGCAGAAGAAATAGAAACCACCTTGAATAAAGAATCATTTGGACAGTGATAGCCAAAAGCCATATGTTAAGATGGCGCCCCCTCCTCAATTTCACAGTAACTTGGGACCAAGAGAAGTGATGAAAACATCTAATGCTGATACTTAGTAACAGAGTGTTGAATTGATAAAACACGAGAGCTTGCTGATGTAAAAGCAAGCATTGATTGGAACAGATGTAAATCTTAGCATAAACTTTAACTAGCAAAATCTTTATGTTCAATGAAGCATATGGAAAGATTTACATACAACTCCAATCACAGAAGGAAGCCATCCCTTATAAAGAGCCCGCGGGCCTTCCTCCCGGAGTACAGTTGACAATGCATGGAACATTCCTCTATATTGATAAGGTGATTTCTCAGTCTGCAAACAAGGGAAAGGGAAGAAGTAAATTCCATTTACAAACATAGGTTCAAAAAAAGGGAGATAATCACAAAGAAAAATAAAGATTAAAGAAATATCATTTTTGTTTACATTTTTAATCAAATCAGGCTAAAATGTTTCAGCGAACTACTTAGACCTCTTCAAATAAAGGATATTTAATGACACATACCTGCACCGTTATCCTGCCTCGTACCATGTCCATGGGATAAGTTGCAGACATGGCAATAATGCCTGCACATGCTCCAGCTCCAAGACGTAGAAGAGGAGTGAGTTCTGCATCTTCTGTAGGAAATAATAAGGAAAAAAAATCAGATATTAATGGCTCCACTATCCATCCATCATTGCGCATATCCAGAAAATGAGCAAAGGTGGGTTGAAATTCAAAATACAGCATTCATATTGGTTAGTAAAAACTAGCAGCAGATAAAAGAATCATATGGATAGCTTGCTAAAGCCTGAAATAGACACAAATGCTAAAAGATGGGACACACCGTTGCCTGTTTGTTGTTGATATAAATATAATATTCCCCTGCAATAAAAACCGGGAAGAGCACTCAGTAGTAAGAAATATTTACCAGACTGAATCTTGTATGTTTTAAACTGGATATAAAATGCTAGTGCACATATCCTCTTATTCAGCAGCTCCGGCTAATTGTGTTACCCTAGTTTTACAATGAGTTTTACTCTGTTAAGTTAATCATTATGACTTGATTCAGTCATAATATTCACCCTGTCATGTTGTTTCCCAATAGAACTTGAGCCTTAAAATCACCCGGCAGATTGCCATTCCGTTAAATCTTTTAAAAGTTATAAAATCGGGAATTCTTAAAGGAATCGTACTTGGAAGCTTGCTCATAGCTGAAGAACTTGACTGCTGAGTTAGGGACAATTCGAGCACAATTAGTTCCATTGCCTTTGAACAGTCCACGAAAACCCTCAGTTCTCCATATGTATTTCAGCCCTTGAACTGTTCCGTTGTACTTTATGCTGTGGGGATTTTGGACCTGCAAACTGCAGAAGTTAATATATGAATGGGGGACATCAATATGCAACTGAGTATCATGCATATTTGGACAGGTTAGTGCCGATGACAATGCAGAAAAGCGTTTGGCAACTCATGATCTAACCTGCAACAATATTTTCAGCCTTTCCAATGGCGCAACAGCTGTGCGGGATCTAAATAAAAAAGAAACTATATCAGTCAAATGAATTTCAGCTTCCCATAGCATAAGAAGCAGAAGTTGAAAACCAGCTGCACAAATATTTAACACCAACTACCCACAGTAAGTATTGACTTATTGTCTACAGTTTGCAAAAGATCAGTTTAGTCTAGTTGCAAAATTCGGGATCATGGATGAATCCTGACCAACCACTTCTCGCTACACTCACTTCAAGAATCAAGTTTAGTCCATGCAAAGAAACTAAAACTGAACTATCATTTCAAACAAACATGAGCAACAGAAAAAGCATGAGGCATCAACATGATACATAGTGCTGCATTTAGTAGGAACATTGCAGTCTTAAAAACTTGATCCAACCACTGACTTCCTTCTCTCATTTTATTGGAGTTAAATGGATATTGTACATCGATCTTTGACACTTCCATTCAGCTTTCAGAATATCTCGACGATGATAATCAGAATACCAGGAGATATGATTCACATCTTCTACTCTACTTTCAAACAGCATTCCAACAACGAATTGGTGTATCTACTACCATCTAATTATTCTTCCAGACATTCAAAACTTATTATTTATGTTTTTATGCTTTCTGTACATAATTGTTGTATCTAATACCTAATCATTTTCAGTTGTTGATGGCTAAATCGAGGACAATGCAAAAACTCTGCTACAATTCTGTATCCAAATTATATGATCCTATCACCAATGCTCTGGGATATCCTCCACAGACGGAAATGCAATATTAATTTTATAGGTTCTAACTTTCAAGTTGATTGAGCCTATACATCACCAAAAGCCATCAAATTCTCAAAAAAAAAATGCACGAATACAACATCAAAATGTATAGCTCCAACCTACTCCAAAACTTTTAATCTAATTAAAAAGACAATCAAGAATTAACATTCATTAGCCAAGACACCATAATAGTTCAAACAACTAAGAAAAATGAAAACTCACACTCCGCCAGCGACACCTCCGGCGACAAGAGACTTGCAAATACTTAGAACAGCATGGCTAGGGGCTTTAACTCCTTCTCTAGCGAGCTTAGCCTCCTCGGCCAAATTAACGATCGTAGTAACCGCCGATTCGCTCCTCTTCACATCCTCCGAAGCCATCGACAACAAATCCCTCGATTTCACCGAAAAGAGATAAAAAGAATCAAAAGCAACAGAAGATCTTGGTTCTTCCGGCAATAGATATGAGATATGGGATCTGTCGCACTTTATCGTAGGGCGAGCCTCGGCATTTCCCCTGTGTGTTCGGTATGTTCCAGTGGTGATACTCGGCGGCTTTGGAGAGAAGCGAAGCGAAAGTGAGGTTTCAACCTTGCCAAGCGTTTTTTAGTGTCCTGGACCGTGGTAGGGTGAGTGTCAGGACTGTCGGACGCGCGCGTTGGTGTGGTTAGTTGGGACTTTTTGAGTGGACACTCTACGTATCAGTTGTTCTTTTTTTGTGACTCCTGTTTTTTTTCTCTATTTTTGCCATTTTGAAAAAAATCGTGACGCACTTGCTCGTGTGGATAAAAGGTTGCAACTCGCCATCCACGTGTGAAGGACGGCTGATGAGTGGGAGTTAGTTGCGATCGAATGGGAGAAACGAACTTTACGTTTTATCATGGTGGATAATTGAATTAGTAATGACTTTCCCGGATAATTCCGGATATCGTCCCGTTGTTGGAAGATTTTTTTTTTTAAATGTAAACGAATAAAATACCCTAGACAAAGAAAGGTTAAGAGAAAACTAACCCAAGTTAACAGGCTTATCCCATACACTTAAATCCCAGAGCTCTCTAAATATAAAATAGAATCTAAACAAAAAGGACTAGCATTCCAGCGATGAAGGTTTGCATGTAATAAGGCTACCTTGATTAATGAGTGAGCCGCCTTATTGGCAATCTTACGCATCCATTGCAAGGATAAGTGAAAGGATTGTCGCTTGAGAGAAAGACAATCACGGACCAAAATTCCAATCTCAAAATAATTTAAAGACGGAGCTATGATAGCTTGAACAACCATTAAAAAAAAAAAAAACAGACTCCACAATGACTTGATCTATTTGTTTTTCCTTCAACCACGACAATGCTTCTCTAATCGACATAAGTTCAGCAATAACTAGATCAAATAAGAAAGAATAATGACCCGAGATAGCAGCAACAAAACACCCTCTTTCATCCTTAAACACAGCAGCAAGTCCCGTAGCATTCTTTTCTTTAAAAACAAACACATTGACGTTACATTTTAAAAAACCTTCCGACGGTTTAATCCAGCTAGAATTGGTAAGGCATAAGCCACCAGACGTGACAATAACCCTCTCATAAATCCTCTGAGAATTCTGCTAACCTTTAAGAAAATTATCAGCGAAGTTAACAATCATAGGGGAGGGGACAATTTTACCTTACCAAACTCTGATATTTCGATGATATCAGATACTCCATAGCATAGCTAAAATCTGTGCTAAGCTAGGTGCAGGCAAGTTTACTAATATCTACAAAAGAAAATGTTCAATCCCATTATGCGGAAGACGCAAGTTCAACAAAGACCAAATTTCTTTTGCTTTAGGACAATCCATTAGCATATGATTAATATCTTCTTCATGGCCACAAAAGTCGCATGCAGTGATGAGCGTAACCCCCTTCCGAAGGAGATGATCTTTGCATGGAAAAAACTCCCGAAGACAGCGCTATGTGAAATCCTTGATCTTTGGGGGAATAGGCAAGTTCCACAGACGATTCCAAGGCCACTCCACAAAGACGTTAACGATATTAGTAAACAAAGTAAGAGCTAGTTTGTATCTGGTTTTGACTGAGTAGAAACCGTCCCGATTATGATGTCATATCAGTTGATTAGGGAGCTTTGAAAGAGCAATTGGGATCCTGGAAACCCGCCTAACGTCATAAGGCGTTAGCAACCCTTCTAGTAGCTGTATGTCCCAAATAGAACCAAACTCATTGAAAAGCTCTCGCACTTTCAAATTACCTAAATCTTGGATGGGAGGGGAGGTAATGAAAAAGTTAGTTACTTCATTAATCCAGGGGTCTGTAAAAACATCAATCGAGGATCCATCACCAAGTCTCCATCGAACACCATG
>JANIPM010000004.1:5912852-5929375 GCA_027478405.1 Erythroxylum cassinoides
TAACTCCGATCATAAATATATATATATTAAAAATAAAAAATATTTATTTTTTTAAATTTTAGGAGCCCAGGCAAGTACCTCCGTCCCTACTGCTCAGCCTCTTCATGCATTAATGCAAATGGATAAGTAATTAATTGAAAAAATACAAAATATTTATTATTAAATCTGATCATTGTCTTTTGATTTATCACATTTTTTTCAAATAATGAGACTTTTATTTATTATTTTTTAAACATATAATGTGCATTGTATGATTCCATACAAAAATTTTACTTATCATGAGACTGTAATGTATATAAATTAATTATTAATTTAAATCAAATCAATTTTAAGATTTAATTTGAATCATCAAGTTAATAATATTTAATTAGATTAGATATATCATTTATATCAAATGTGTATTTTAATTATTTTTATTTAAAATTCAGGATAATTTTTTAATCTTTTTAAATTAAGGGTTAAAAAAGTTCAAATTTTGCTCAATTTTTTAATTATAACATGAACTTTAAAAAGTAACAATTAAATGTCCAAATTTTCATTTTTTTTTAATTTTAGTCAAAAATTGATGTGATTCAAGAACGAATTGAGGAGCTCGATGCATGCAAGAATGAACCGAGAAGCTTGGGACGATGCGAGAACAAATTGAGAAGCAACAGACATTTGTGCAAGATCGAATGGTAGGGACTTTGAATTAGGGATTTCAATTTAGCTATTATGCTAGAACCAAAATCAATCAATTTAATTAAACCATATAGTTTAGTTAAATTTAATTAATTAGTTTAATTATGCATTATGTGTATAAGTGTTCAAGGATTCTAAAATAAATGACAAGCCATGTGAGCAAACTTAATAGAGATGTCAATATCAGGTTAGAATTGAAAAAATTAAAAATTTAAGTATTTAATTGTTATTTTTAAAATTTAGACTATAATTATAAATTGAGAAAAGTTTTAGATTTTTTTCTTTTAATTAACTCTTAAATTAAATATTCCCATTAGGAAGAGAAAGATAAAATAAGGTTTAAGGGGGACTGGTCCACCATGCATGTAACCAATCTCTTTCTATGAACTTCCAGCTCATAAGATCCAATCTAATGACCTATTGAGATCTAAGGTGGAGGCCATGCCATGTGCATTAGATCTAAAAACTAAAATCTTTACTCTGCAAATTCCAATTAAACTATGTGAGAGCAAATGGTGTATTTTTTTTGGTGCACTAGGACCTCCCTCCCTGTCATCTGCACTTTTCTTGTCCTGCTCCATCACATCACCATTTCCCATAACCTGCTCATCTCAGAAGAACGTTTGGAAATTTTACAGCTTGCACCGCAATCCATAAACGGCATTATTACCTATAGTCAAAACAACGTTTTGGTTGTTGGGAAAAACCAACTCGGTTTAACTCCTGTCTCCTTGCCCCCTCTGTCTCTCTCTATCTCGCGTCGAGAGGCTTTCTTGGTTTCTCTAACACAAAATGGTAAAGGAGCTGAGGTCTGATTCGATCCCATTTTCCCTCACCAAGCACAATCACGTCTTTGTAAAGTTTGCAGTCTCCTTCCTTTTGGTGGGTCTTGCATTTCGTTTGTTAGTCTCTGATTCAATTAGATTACCGTCAGCAGTGGAGAAACCAACTTTTGGGGAAGATAAAGCAGAGACTTCAGTTGCTTCTCAGCCTATTCATCAGCAGCAGGTTTCTAGTTCTAGTGATTTTCAGAATAATCAAAGCAGAACTTCGCAGACGGGTAAAGAACATTCATGCCTTGCAATACTAGAAAATGTAACCTATGAGCACACCATCTCGTTTTTTCCTTGCTTTCTGAATATATTGTACCACTTTTCTTCTACTGTTACTAGTAATTGCAGTTCTTCTCTATGTTCTTGTTTAAAGAAAAGTTGGATCTTGGAGTTGGCTTGGAGGTGAGGTTTTGCTATTTAATTTGGATTGTCAGTCTTCTTCTAAAGCGCTGACGAACATAATTTCAGAAATGAGTATACGATTCACTTCCAATCAGACGATTTTGTCTCTTTTGCTTCTTCGTCCTGTTAATCTCTTGTGACTGTGTTCTTTATTTATCACTTGCTTTGATCATTTTGTTTCTATATCTATGCTTTCTGTTGGTGGTTTCAATCTACGAACAGTGAGTAAATGTAGAACTGAATCTGTTAATCTCCTTGTGTCTTGTCTTCTTTCTTAAACGCGGTGTTGATTTTCTGGACCATATGTGGTTGCAGAGAAATGTGATTTGTTTATTGGAGATTGGATACCGGACACTTCAGGTCCGTTCTACACCAACCAGAGTTGCCTTGCGATAGAAGGTCATCAGAACTGTATGAAAAATGGAAGATCCGATTCAGGATATCTCTACTGGAGGTGGAATCCGAGGGACTGTGAGCTACCCAGGTTCAGTGCAGACAAGTTTCTTCATCTTATGAGGAATAAATCTTGGGGTTTCATTGGCGATTCCATATCTCGAAACCATGTTCAGTCATTGTTCTGCATTCTCTCTCAGGTTTGGGTTTTGCATTCTCCATGGCCTAAACATTTTATAACTCCAACTCACTTTTCAGATTTTACATTCCCTCTCTACTACTTTTTCACTTGTGTGTAATAGAATAAAGGTTAAATAGTTGGAGTAGAAGCTAAGTTTCATTTGACTAGAATCATGGTTAACATCTTATTTTGTGCATTTGACTTGGCAAACCCTAAATGGCAAACCTGTGGTCTGGGTTGTTTATAGAGTTCAGAGAGCAGATAGGTCCCCACCTCTCCATATTACTGTCCTCGAGACGTAAACAGAAATTTCTGTTCTGTCCACCACAACCAAACTCTCCTATGTTTGTTCTGTTTTGTCCTATTTTGTTTCGCCTCTTGGAGACAGCAATCATACGCAGCGTAAGAAAACTCTGTGACTTGGCTTTGGTTGCAAAATGTTATATCAGAAGGAGAGTTGTCACGAGATCATTTTTGGTAGAATTGTGGAGTACAGCTGCTAAGTCCCTTTCCCGGTTGGTTTAACCACAACTACAAGTGAAGGACTCTACCGTCGTTTTGTGAGAAATGATAAAGAGTAGTTTGATCTAAGCAATTTCTTTTCTTGGACCTTTTCTCTTTCAACTATCTTTATTGCCTTGAAATTGTCTATGGTGCTCGTACGCTTCATTAAAGCCTGCGGGGATGACACTCATTGGCCTACCTACAAGTTTCACACCTTGTTTTAGCTGTTTGCAGTTGTATCTATTGTACTTTGAAGCATTATATTCTCTGATCATTCATAAGAGTGACCCTACAAACACTTGGTGACCAATTTGTTTTGGTTATTACGTCCCACAGGTGGAGCCAGGTATAGAGGTATATCATGATGAGGAATACAGATCCAAAATATGGCACTTTCCATCTCATAATTTTACTTTATCAGTGATCTGGACCCCCTTCCTCCTCAAAGCTGAAATCTTCGAGGACATGAATGGAGTTGCCTCTTCAGAAATTCAGCTTCATCTGGATAAACTTGATGAGAAATGGACAGAACAATATAAGAAATTTGATTATGCAGTAATTGCTGGTGGGAAATGGTTTCTGAAAACTGCAATATACCATGAGAATAACACTGTTACCGGCTGCCATTACTGCCCGGGGAAGAACTTCACTGAATTAGGATTTGACTATGCATATCGCAAAGCACTGCAAATGATTCTTAAGTTCATTGTTAACTCTGGGCACGAAGCTTCTGTCTTTATCAGAACATCTACGCCAGACCATTTTGAGAATGGAGAATGGTTTAGTGGAGGGACTTGCAATAGAACAGTACCCTTCAAAGAAGGGGATGTAGATATGACCGATGTGGATAGAGTGATGAGAGATATTGAATTGGAAGAATTTGAGAAGGCAACTCCATTAGGATCCAAAAATGGGGTCATCTTAAATCTTCTGGATACAACTAGATTGTCTTTGTTGAGACCAGATGGGCATCCTGGACCTTACAGGAACTTCCAGCCATTTGCAGAAAACAAGAATGCTAAAGTTCAGAATGATTGTTTACACTGGTGCTTGCCAGGGCCAATAGACTCTTGGAATGATTTGATAATGGAGATGATACTACATGACGGTACACATAGGTGACAATTTTTAGGAGTATCAGTTTTCAATGATATTGAGAAGAGCTAGCCCGACTGCTATTCGATGTAAGCTATATGTGCATGTAGTTGAATAAACCGACTAAATTACCACTTCCATCACTCATGGATTGAATGGGCTTTTCTTGGGCTTAAAGAAAAGGATCAATTTCTGCCAAATGCCAACTCATTCAAATCTTAATTCCACATTTGTATAGAGAGAACGAAATCAAATGTATTATATTCTATGTCCCTTTACCGTAATTATCTACTTTGATTCGAGGTTCTTCTTCATGGTTATTTATTTTAATCATGGAATTAAAACTCCAATCAATGCAATCACAAAGCAATCACCCTTTCTTACGGCAAAACCATGTACTTGGGGGAAAATTTACCATGGGCAATTCTGCACCAGACATGTTCCATGAAATTTTTTAAAATCAAAATACGAAATTACAATTATATAGCCCCTAAATGTAACACACAAGCAAGCCCCAGGCAGTAGGAAAGATCATAACACAAGATGGGAACCACTATTCCAAAAGTTTCTTCTTGCAAATATATATACGCGCGCGCCCGCGCCACGACGTCAGCAGATATTAAGTTGTTAATACCCAATAAGGATGGCAAGGACAACACATTAAGCCACTCTAGTTTAGAGTCCTAAATTGGAACATTTTCAAGAAACCACATTCAAACAAAGTCTGCTTTATTCATGTCACATTGTATTTAAATACTTGGCATCAGAGAGAAGATAGGAATTAATTTATTAGAATATGCGAAGATAAGTGCATAGCTGCAGATCAAATTGCTCCAAATTATTGAACTACGAAATTATGTCTGAAACTGCAGCTTAAATGAACATTCTAAAAACACAGTCAACAACAGCACTCCACTCCCTCACACCCAAAAGGAAAACAAAAGCTTACACATTGAAAAGCAATTCCTCATCTTTTGCACGCTACTTAGTTGATGGTTGTTGATCTGGCTTCCTTTGCCCAGGTTTAGAAAAAGGTAGCTGCACATTTAGAATTTTTTACAAGGTATAAAGATTGGGTACAATGTAGGAACTTTAACATATATTCTAAAAATATTCAAACCCACGAGAGAAATAAAAAGAATCATAAACAGCAGGGCGAGAAGAGAATAGTTGCCATTTGAATCAAGTTCTACGTTAAAGTCCAAAGGTACAGCTCGATCCAATGTTGAATATTTTAGTTACTCAACAAGGGAGGCATGCATTTTAAACTCTAAAATCAAGTGAGTTTAAAGATAAGTAATGGAACAAAGTAGCAGAACACGCAACAGAAAGTCCATAAATGCTCATTGTTTCCAGGCTAACGATGATCACAAAGTATTTAAATCTCTGACAAAAGAAAATCTTTCTAAAGTTTGTTCTGCATGTCGCAACAGATTTTCGAGCCAATATCAGTCAACATAATTCAATCACAGAAAGCATCATCACCCAATTCAACAAACTCCAGAAGGCACAACAGTTCATGCTTAGAATCCAACGGAAACAGCTAAGGATTGAATAACCTTTGCTAGATTTAGTCAAAAGTCAGATCTAAACAAGCCTAGGGTTTCGAAATTAAACGGAAAAGGGGAAATAAAAGAGACATTACATCCTCGACGAAAAGATAGTTGGCGACGACCACAGCGGCGGCGATCCCGCCGAGAATAGCCGTAGGTCCAGTTAACAGACTCCACTTCCGGTGTATCATCTCTCCCCTCCGGCAACGATCCTGGCTCTGCTTTCACAACCCAATCACACACGATACCATCCAAACCCAATACCCTCCCATCAAGAACTTTCTTATTTTAGTTGATTTTGTCTTCTCTTGGACTGGGCTGATGGTTGGTAACTGTAACCTTTTATTTTGGGCTTCAATGTTGGACATACAGAATATTTAAATTTTTATTAAAAATGATTAAGTTATTTTAATTTATCGACAGACTTTAATTATATTAATTTTTAAACACAAAATTATTATTTAGATGTAGTAATTATATTTTAAAAAATATTTTATTAATTGAATATATAAACATAAAAATTATTAAATTTAATTATATTTTTTTAAAACAAGTAATTTGATTAATAATTAATATAAAGATAGTTAATTTTTTATTAGAAAAACACAAAAACGAAAAATTTCACAACCAATCAATTTCAATCGGTAGATTTTAGATTGAAATTGATTCCTCTCCTTTTCTCGGTTAGCTACAGCAGCAACGCAATAACTACAATCAAAGCATTACTCAGGATAAGGGCCAAAGCTTCAATGGCAGAAAAACAAAGCCATATGACCCATGTCGCAATTCTAACGCTTCCTGCAATGGGTCACCTCATCCCATTCGCCGAGTTAACGAAGCGTCTCGTTGATCAACATAACATGTCCATCACTTTCATTGTTCCAACAATCTCTCCTCCTTCAAAGGCTCACAAATCTGTTGTTGAATCGCTCGGTGGCTCAGTGAACTCCATATTTCTTCCTCCGGTTTCACTACACGACGTGCCTAAAGATGCTAAAATCGAAACCATAATTTCTATCTCAGTGTTGAGGTCACTTCCATCACTTCGAGAGATCTTGAGGTCTTTGAGTGAAAGCTCAAAGTTGGTGGCTTTGGTTGTTGATCTTTTCTGCACAGACGCTTTTGACGTTGCTCGAGAGTTCAACGTTTCTCCGTATATTTTTTTCCCTTCTAATGCCATGACTTTGTCTCTGTTTCTTTATCTTCCAGAGCTTGATCAGAAGGTTTCATGCGAGTATAGAGAGCTTGAAGAAACCGTGAAAATTCCCGGGTCTGTAGCCATTCAGGGAAAAGACTTGCTCGACCCGATTCAAGACCGAAAGAACGAAGCTTACAAGTATGTTCTTCATCAAGCAAAGAGGTATAGACTTGCAGAGGGAATTGTGGTGAATAGCTTTCTGGACTTGGAAGGTGGGGCTTTAAGCGCTTTCCGAGAAGATCCCGGTAAGCCTCCGGTTTACCTGATTGGACCGCTTGTGAATTTGGGTTCAGATAGTGATGAATCAGAGTGCTTGAGGTGGCTGCATGATCAGCCACATGGCTCCGTCGTGTACGTTTCATTTGGGAGCGCCGGAATTCTCTCGGATCATCAGATGACTGAACTGGCTTTAGGTCTAGAGATGAGTGAGCAGAGGTTTCTATGGGTGGTAAGGGCCACAAATGATGGAGACCCTTTTGATAATTTACCCAAAGGGTTCTTAGATAGAACCAGAGGGCGTGGTTTGGTGGTGCCATCTTGGGCACCACAGGCACAGGTGTTGCGTCATGGTTCAATCGGAGGGTTCGTAACCCACTGCGGTTGGAACTCGACCCTTGAAAGTATGGTGAACGGAGTGCCTTTAGTCGCTTGGCCACTTTACGCTGAGCAGAAAATGAATGCGGTTCTGCTAACCCAGGAGATCAAAGTGGCACTGAGTCTTAAAGTCAGCGAAAATGGCCTAATCGGACGTGAAGAAATTGCCAAGGTTGCGAAGGATTTAATGGAAGGCGAAGAAGGCAGATTGGTTCGTAACAGAATGAAGGAACTAAAAGATTCAGCAGCGAAAGTTCTGAGCAGAGATGGGTCTTCCACGAAGGCCCTCTCTGAGCTTGTCATAAGGTGGAAAAACCGAACATGCACCTAGGAATCAGGGCTTTTGTCATGTCTGTCCTCTATTCTTAGTTCAGTTTCTGTTTTTCTTTGTAATACTCCTGTCGGTGCTTTTTAATATGTACAATTAATTATAACTTCTTATTATTACAAGAAGTGTTAGAATAGTTAAATTATTCTAATACTCTTTTGTCTTTTTTCATAATAGGGTTAATTATTTTGAAGGGAAAACATAGGTGAGCATCAACTTGGTGGTCTACATAGAGATCATGGGAGTTATTTTGAATATATTAAATTAATGAATAAAATATTAAATATAATTTTATTTTTATTTTATTATATTAGATATCAGGTTTTATAAAAAATTGTATACATATGTATCTATAAAAATTTATATGTATGTTAAAAATAAGAGCACTCTTACTCTTATTAGGCCTAATATTTTGATCATATAAAAATTTGAAGATGATATCTTAAATCAATATGAGTGATAGAATAATTAAGCTGGAAAGAACAAACAAGGTCGCATTTCTTTTGTTTCCTATAGCTAAAAGGCATATCATATTGCTAAATAATTAAAAATTAATTAATTGAAATAATATATGTTGAATCAATAGAAGTTCTAATTGATGTTTTTATGATAACAAAATATAATTACTAAAAATGACTTTATCATTTTGATGAAAAGAAAGATTAGAACAAAATAAAGCCATAAATTAAAAAAATAATGTACAAAATTGAACCAGAGAAGTTGAAGGTTGCAAATGACGAAACGAAGATCATGAACAAAAGAAAATCAAGGCTTATCAAAGTTATTTTATATTTTGTATTAGTATTTGTGATATCACTTTGTTAATTTGATGCTCCAAAAGGTTCACCATACATAAACATTTTATTTAACTTCATTGTTTGTGTCTTTTCATTCATCAAGGTGCATTGAAATATTTGATTGTTATATAATTTTTTTAATCTTTAACAAGCTTTGGGAAATATTTTAAGATATGTTTAACTCATATTTACATTAATCAATTTAATTTTGAGCATTTAAAAGTGTTAAAATCATTTTTTAGTGATTAATCAACCCGTATAGGTTAGTGGTCAATCAATATGGGTTAAAATTTGTTAATTTGAACTATCGAGAGATTTTTGCTATACTGGTTGATGTACTGATCGATCAATCTGTCATATTGATTGACCAATATCCTTCACTGGTCGACTAATGCTCCAGTAACTGGTAAATATGATATTGTTAATGCATATTAGTCGTTTAATATAGTACAATGGATATAGCTATTATAATAGTAATTTCTTGGCTCCAACAGCTGTTAAGATTCCTTAATCACTATAAATAAGTATTTTCTTATTGGTTTAACATCAAGAAAGTTTTAGGTATCGTATACACACATTTCAAAGTTTTTTTTAATCATTTGGGCATCACTGTCTCAAATTTGTGTGAGTGACCTGTGTTGGAGTTAATTAAATGATAAATTGAAGTCTTTTAAGTTGTAATATTTAGTTAGAGCAATATATTATTGTACTTGGGGGTAATTCAAGTGAGATTAAGTCTAGTATTCACCTCGGAAGAAGATTATAATAAGAGTTTCTCGTTACTAAGAAAGATTGTGCAAATGTTATTCTTCTCTTTGAAAGAAAAATATATAGTGGGATTCTAAGACGAGTCTTAGGAGTGGATGTGGACAAGAGTTGTTTGCTGAATCATTATAGATCGATTTGCATTCTCTCTTCCCTATCCTCTTTAATTTATTTTTAATTGTTTCATTGATTCATATAACCCCTAGGTTTTATTAAAGACTAACAAGTGATATTAGAGCATGTCTAGTAGGCTAGCATTTTTTAACAAAATCTTATAATAAAGATTATAATGACATATTTAGGAGTATCAACATCATTATTCAACCAAAAGAGACAAAGCATTAATAGACTACCTTTCTTTGATGACAATGATTACCTATATTAGAAAACTAGTTTGAGATTCTTCTTAATTATTGAAAGTGTAGACCTTTGTGAAATAGTGTCAAATGGTTCATTTATTAATAAAAGAAAAAAAATTAGATAACACAAATGTACCTAAATTAAAGGAAGAATGGAAACCTTAAAACAAGAGATTAGTTTCCTTAAATAGTAGGGACATATACATGTTTTTTTTAATGTATTAGGAAGAAACAAATTCAATAGGATCTTTATGTATGTAACTAAAGAATTCAATAGGATCTTTATTTATGTAACTAACTAACGAAATTTGACATACTTTAGAAGTAAGCGAACAATCAAGTAAATGAGAGCAAAGTAAGCTTGCTAACACATCAATATGAATTGTTTCAAACGAAGTATGATAAAAGATGTATAGTAGATTTATTGATATTATTAATGCTCTTAAAAGTTTTGGAAAGGCTTATACTAATGTTGAAATGGTAAGAAAGTTGTTTAGGTCACTTCCAAATACTTAGGAAGCTAAAGTGACAATTATACAAGAAGCCAAGTATTTAACAACACTATCTTTGGCGAAACTTATTAGATCTCTTCTCATATACGAAATAAGTCTCTAAAAGATAGAAACAGAAACAATTGTTACAAAGAAAAGGAGTTTAGCATTTAAAGCCTCAAAAGAAGAATCAAGCAAAGAGGAAGAGACATCAACTAGTGAAAGTGATGAAGAAGACATCAGCTTAATCTCTAAAAAATTCAAGAATTTCTTAAAGAAGAAATTCACTAAAAAATGGACTTTAAGGAAGGTAAAAGTGATTTAAAATATAAATCCTCTAATATTATTTATTCTCAATATAGAAAAGCCACCTATTATTGATGTTACAATGTCTTCAATTCAAAGATAATGAGAAGTATGAGAAAAACTATAAAAAGGAAAAGAAGAAGGACAAGAAGAAAGCATTTAAAGCATCCACCTGAGATGACATAAGTAAATCCAAAAATAAGCATTTGGAAGAAGAGATAGTCCATATGTGCTTTACCATTATGGACAATGATGATGTCACATTCAACCTTAATTATTTTGATAATGATAGTGATGTTAATATGACATATGATGAATTAGCTGAAATTTTGGAAATTATGAATAAGAAAAAGAAGAAATTATTTTTAAAACTCAAGGAAGTTTAAAAACAATTAGATGCATGCATGAATGAGAATGGAAAGATATAAGTGAATTGTATAGCATTAAAGCATCAACAAATTTGATTATTGATGTAAATCATAACTTAGATGCATTTAGGTGTGAGAATGAAACTTTTAAAAAGGAGGTATATTCCTTCAATTGTAAGATCCCAAAATATACCTTAGTTCAAATAATACATGTTTATGAAAGTACATGTATGATAGGGGTTAGAATTTTGCTATGATTAGAATATGAATTACTTATGACTTGAATTTTTGATCAAGTGGATTATAGTGAATAAATTGGAATTAATTGATACCATTAGAGAATTGAGGTATTTTAATGTATATTTAGATTAGGAAAATTTTCAAGTGGCAAGATAAATTGGTATATAAAAATTGCAAAGATTAAGCCTATGAGTTAGTGACATTTGGCATAGTTGATACATTGACAAATGACATAGTTAATAAAGTGATCAGTGACCTTATTAAATTGTGACATTTGGCAGCATTCATTAAGTGAAACATGGTTTAATGGAAGTTTGACAAATGGTAGCTTAAGTGGAAGACATATGTGACATATGCAAGAAGACACGTGCCTTATGGAGGGAGTGACACCTACAAATGGTAGCTTAAGTGGAGGACATATGTGACACATGCAAGAAGACACATGCCTTATGGAGAGAGTGACACCTAGGTGGTGATGAAGCAAGTTTCTGCTGGAAACTTTTCTGTTTTGTTCTCTTTTTTCACTTTGCTTTCTTCTCTCCATGAAACCCCCCATCACCTCTCTAACTTTTGGACTTTTACTGGTGATTCGAGAATCAACCTTTGGAAGCTTTGTAAGTTATTTCATTAAGAAATAGGTTTTGTGATTCTATGTATTATTACCTCATTGATGCTGAAAGTTACACATTAAACTTAGATATGTGCTGTTTGTTTGGAAGCTTGATTTAGGTGGTTCTTTGAAGTTAAAGAGGTCAGGGATTTCTACACTTGATAGAATGTATTCATATGAGTTTTATGATACCTAAGTTGGCCAAAAATATGTGTTATGATGTTGAACATTAGGTGCTGGAAAAATAATTCTAATTTGGCATATGCTGTTTTGGTTTTAATGTATGGAAGATAAGGATTGTGAGATGTTTATTGAATGACTTTGAAATTGGTTCTAGACAGAAAATTGATGTGTAATTGAGGCATTAATAAGGTGTAATTGAAGTGGAATTCATGAATTTTGGTGAAGGGGGTGTTGAAGGTGTAAGATGTGAGTTAATTGTAGTAGTTTCACTGAATAGGTCTGTACAGACATTGGTATTTTGGCCACTACTTGACCAGAAGACGTCAAAATAGGGTGGTTTTAATTGTAAACTAAACTAAATACATAGGCCTACAACTTTCATGAAGGAATAGAATTTGAACTATGTCCTTAAGGGTCATGAAATTTAGCTTGAAATTGAGTCTTGGCTTAGGTTTTAGCACTACCTAAGACAAAAATCATATCTTATTGTTAATGAATAAACTACATTGATGTAGGCCGAATTAGACAAAGTTGTCTTCACAAAAGTTGTACTTATTCTTTTAGTTTTCAATTGGTATAAAGTTTTTAATTTTTAGATATTGGAATTAAGAGATATAAGTTGTATAACTTTGAGTCTATGATTATGCACTAGCCAAAATTTCAAAATAATTAGTTTGTAGTATATTGAGTATAACTTTTGGAATACAAAATAAAATTGTATGACCTATAGTTCATTATAAACTTAAGACATAGAGGAACATTTTTCTAGAAGAACATATTGCTTAGAAGCCTTAGTTTCTATGTCAAAATAGCCATACAAATCTGACCCAAAACCTGCCCTAAGGAAATTTGGAATTAAAAAAAAAAGCTAAACTTGGTGTGTAATTGTTGATATATATAATGTTAGGACTTTTAACAATGGTTTTATTAAACTGAGTTAAGGTTAAAAGTGAACCTAGATAATGTTAAATTAATGGAGAAAAAGATAATTGAGTTATGGTTTGTTTATAGAGGTAATTACTTAAAGAATGTAAGGTTAATTAATCTTGTGTTTAAAGTTGAAAGGAATGATATGTATAAAGGTGAATGTGTTCTTTTGAATACCAATGTTTTTCAAAAGTTTTATATTATGTGAATTGAATATGATTGTTACAAAATGGAACTTTATGTCATGTTTTGGAATGTGTAAACACAAAGTGCCTTTAATGGTACATTATTACAAATGATTATGCTATTAGGCAAGATTAGTTGGATATGTATTTATAAGTTCAATTTTAGGAAAGTGGAATAATGACATAACATCTTTTGCTTGTGATTGTGAAATGTAAAATGGATTGTTTTTAAAACTGTCAAGTCCTCGTCGTGGGTAAATAGGCATGTCTAGAAGGATCTGCAGCTTCTCCTGTGATACTTCGATGTTTCCTGTCTCTGTCACTTCGGTGCCATCTGTTAATGAGACTTAAGTCTCTCCTGTTCTGTGATATCGATCACAGTATCTCTTGTATTATTATCGTTACCCACTTTTGTAAAAAGGATTAACAGACTAACTTGTTTTGTTTTTTGATATGTTCAAGTTTGATATAAGTTAAGTTCATTTCTAATACAGCTAAATGTTGTTATGATGTAAATAAGATTTATTCCGATACTTTAAGGTTCTATTTTGTGATTCTAATATTCTATTCAGATATGAGTAAGTTTGAAGCAAGTATATTATGTATTCTATTATGATATGTTATATTATGTTTTGATGCAAATGATATTGGGATGTTTAGTAATTTGAACAATTAAAGGTTATCTGAGATTTGATATAATTTACTGTATGTAAATGCTAAACTATTGTTAGAAACAATCGTCGGATTATATGTGTTTAGTTTTTCCCTACTAAGCTATATATGCTTAGATAGTGGATGTTGCCCTATGTAGGTTTTGTTAAGAAGACTTGAGACTAGGACAATATCAACTGCAGTGGCCAAGAAGATTGAGTTTTGTTTTGACAAAATGTATACTTGAGTTTGTTCGTTTTTTAGTTGTGTCTGATAAATGATGACTTTTGAATTTGTTTGAAGGTTTGTAATAACCATACTGCAGGATGGATTGGGATTTAAGATATGTTTGTATTAAGTTCAATTTGACAACTTTGAATGAAATATAGTGTATGTTCATCTGAATTGTTAAAAAAGGAAGATGTAGAATGTTTTGGTTCATTTGTATTATTTGTGTGGCATCCATATATTCTTTTAGGGGTATTTAGGTGTTATAAGCTAACTTTTATAAATCAAAATTTTCAATCTCCTTCTTCGATTAAATTTCAACTTCTTTGTAGGAAAAAATAGTCTCCTTTAATCTCATTTTAACTTATTTAACTTTGTTCAATCTTAACTACTATCTCCCATTTCAATTGACCTTATCCAATGCATTTTAACTCCATTTCAATCGCTTTTATGTTTAATATATATATATATATATATATGCTTATTTGTTTTCCCAAGAGCACAACATAATTATCACAAACATAAGTGAGTATTGGTCGATTCCACAAGTATTATTAGTTAACTACCCACTATTTATAAACTAAGAATAAAGATCATTGAATAAGAAAATAGAATAAGTAACATATCTAAACACTAAGATAAAGTAGTGATCAACAATATATCAATCATAAAGGACCATCAAAATGTTATGCAACTAACTACTTGTATCAATTCACAAGTTAATTCAACTAGCTTCATGATTCTTCAAAATACAACCTAAATCATAAAAAATTAATTTCATACATAAAATGAACATACACATGATAATTTTATCTAACTCTAAAGCAAATTTACACCATTTTATTAATAAGACAAACTGACAATGGAAAAGCGTACGATCATTGCTTTCTTCAGCTCCGGCACAGAGTGCACCTATTAGGTATATTAAGATACTGCAACTCATTAACAGTTTGTAATTTGTTTTTTATAGTTAACCACAAAGTGAAAAAAACTTGACAATGAAAATGTTTAAACTAGACAATCTGAGTCTAAGGGACCTCGCTTGATTGATCCTAAAGAGTCTTCCTATAAAATTGGTTAGTGAATTTTCCATTCCTGGTATGTTTCCATATGACACCACTCAGGCAAGTTTGCTTGATTTCTATAGTGAGAGAACTTGAAATGGAATATTATCTAAAATTTTGTTTATCAACAAAGGCTTCAGCAATTGTTAGATTTTGATTAATAATAGGTTTAATGATATCCATTTCTTACGAGAAGTATAAAGCCCCACAAGAGAGCCAATTTTCAAATAAAGGACTATAAAACTTAAATAAATTTTACAAAATCTTATTTTTTGGGAACTATGATTAAACTTTCTCTCATATATGAATAGTACTTTGAGCATGTTTTGTAAATTTGAAGCAAAATTCTGGATCTCTCTTTGCTTCCAACAGGTAATTTTCTACTTTAGGAAGCTTTATGGCAACCTCTGAGAGAGGCCCTACTCCCTTAGGAGAAATGTTGCATCATTTCCCCTCTATTAAAAAATTGTTAATTGTTAAAAATACGAAGTAGTTATCCAAACTAAATGCAAAAAAATCAAGTGAGGTTGAGAAATCTTAGAGTAAAGTGGTGTATGTTGAATCCCCCATAACCAAGCTTAAACAATGCTCTTCTACTTTGATTGATGGTGTTGTTTATCCTCTTATTGAACTCCTTCAAGAAGGAACTAAGATTTGTAGGAACACCACTTGTGGGCTTTTTTTCATAATAAATGTCCAACTTATCCTTTCATGCAAATATGGGCTTAAACTTGGTGGAATGGTAAGAGGCTAGAGAGAATTCTGCTAACAGAGGATGCTACATTTCTATTCAAATTTATGGATGAATATAGCATGAGAAAAGTGTTGGAAGATAGTCCTTGGCATGGGGGTGTGGGGCAGCAATTGTTTACACAAAAATGGATTCCTGGTCTAGAATTCCATAAAAATAGAATTGAAACCATTCTATTCTGGATCAATTTCCACAACATACCTCTAGAGTATTGGTTATTGGATGGTTTAAGTTTTTTAGCTGGTGTTGTGAGAAAAGCTTTTAACACAACCATTGCTAAGTTAGGGAAGGTGTGCTATGCTTGTGTATATGTTGAGGTAAATCACAAGAATCCACTTTTTAAGTATTGCCAATAATGAAGTTTAATGCAGTCAACATGTAGCACCCCTTTACTGCAGAGTACACACTGGGACGCCCGTATGTCATTCCGATACATATCCTACGTTAAGGGTGAGCTATGAACAATCACTACTATACTTCACATGACATCATAATAATAAAACATCAATATAAAAATCACTAATTTTTGAAACAAACTTTTTCCTCATTTCATTCATCAAAATCAAGGAGTTTATATCTGTACTGTCTATACATAAATCCCAAAAATCCTAAGACAAAATAATACATGAAAGAGGAAAACAACAGATCTAACTAGGTCATCCCAAAAGTTCCAGTTGACCAACCTGTGAGCCATGACTTCTCTCGCCAACACAATCTGCACGGCAGGAAAAGTCCCTCTGGAGCTAGGAGTCTACTCTTGGTCCTGAAAAATATGTTGCAATTTTGGGTGAGTTTGCGAACTCAGTGAGGTAACCATCATCGATGGTTCACTCAAT
>JANIPM010000004.1:5929475-5951177 GCA_027478405.1 Erythroxylum cassinoides
CAAATTTTGCCTAAAACAAAAAGTCAACTCTCAAGTCAAACTTTCTATCTTCAAAAGTCAACTTTTCCTTAATTCTTCCAATTTTCACACTTTTTCTCTTTAGTTCTTCCTTTTCAACTCTATTTCAATCAACTTATTCACTTTTTGAATATTTCTAATTTTCAATAAAATTCGGGGTCCAACAATGATGCAGTATGGGTGATTGTAGATAAGTTTACTAAATTTGCTCACTTTTTGCCTGCTCGTCCTGATTATTCTTTGGATAGGCTTGCAGACCTATATGTTGATGAGATAGTGAGATTGCATGGAGTACCGTTATTTATCATTTCTGATCGCGACCCTTGATTTACTTCAAGATTATGAAAAAGTTTACAGCAGGCTCTGGGAACTCAAGTTAAGTTGAGTACTACCTTCCATCCCCAGACATATGGACAATCTGAATGGGTTATACAAATATTAGAAGATATGTTGCATGGTTGTGTATTAGAGTTTCTAGGGAGTTGGGATAATTATTTGGCTCTGATGGAGTTTGCTTACAACAACAGTTATCAGACGAGCATTGGCAGGGCGCCTTATGAAGCTTTGTATGGCAGAAGGTGTAGAACTCCAGTATGTTAGACTAAATTGAGTGAAAACAAGATTATCGGGCCTGATATTGTGAAAGATACTGAAGAAAAGATTCAAGTTATCCAGCAAAGGTTAAAAGCTGCTAGTGATCGGCAGAAATCCTTTACTGACCTAAAAAGAAGAGATATTGAGTATCAAGTAGGAGATAAAGTATTCTTGAAAATATCACCATGGAAACACATACTTCGGTTTGGGAAGAAAGACAAGCTTAGTCCGCGATACATTGGTCCTTATGAAATTCTGAAAAGAATTGAACCAGTAGCTTATCAGCTAGCTTTTCCTAAAGAATTGGCCAAGTTACATGATTTATTTCATGTTTCTATGTTGAGAAGATATCGGTCTGATGTTACACATAAGATTCCTGTGCAAGAAATTCAAATGCAACCAGATGTGTTGTATGAAGAAAGCCTAGTTTCGATTTTAGCCAGAGAAGTCATGTAAATTAGGAACAACCAAATACCTTTAGTAAAAGTACTTTGGCAATACCATGGACTTGAGGAAGCAACATGGGAACCTGAAGAAACCATAAAAGCTTAGTATCCTCAACTATTTTAATTAGGTATGAATTTCAAGGATGAAATTCTTTTAAGGGAGAGAGAGTTATAAAGCCCCAAAATATATCCTAGTTGAAATAATACATGTTTATAAAAGTATATGTGTGATAGGAGTTAGAATTTTGCTATGATTAGAATATGAAAGACTTATGACTTAAATTTTTGATCAAGTGGATTATAGTGAGAAAATTGGAATTAATTGATACCATTAGAGACTTGAGGTATTTAAATGTATATTTGGATTAGGAAAATTTTCAAATGGCAAGATAAATTGGTATATGAAAATTGCAAAGATTAAGTCTATGAGTTAGTGATATTTAGCATAGTTGATACATTGACAAATGGCATAGTTAATAAAGTGATAAGTGACTTAATTAAAATGTGGCATTTGGTAGCATTCATTAAGTGAAACATGGTTTAATGGAAGTGTGACAAATGGTAGCTTAAGTGGAAGACATATGTGACACATGCAAGAAGACACATGCCTTATGGAGGGAGTGACACCTATGTGGTGTTGAAGCAAGTTTATATTGGAAACTTTTCTGTTTTGTTCTCTTTTTTCACTTTGCTTTCTTCTCTCCACGAAACCTCCCATCTCCTTTCTAACTTCTGGACTTTTGCTGGTGTTTAGAGTATCAACCTTTAGAAGCTTTGTACGTTATTTCATTAAGAAATGGGTCTTGTGATTCTATATATTATTACCTCATTGATGCTAAAAGTTGCACATTAAACTTAGATATGTGCTGGTTGTTTGGAAGCTTAATTTAGCTGGTTCTTTGAAGTTAAAGAGGTAAGGGATTTCTACACTTGATAGCATGTATTCATATAAGTTTTATGATACCTAACTTGGCCAAAAATATGTGTTATGATGTTGAACATTAGGTGCTAGAAAAATAATTCTAGTTTGGCATATGCTGTTTTGGTTTTAATGTATGGAAGATAAGGATTGTGAGCTGTTTATTGAATGAATTTGGAATTGGTTTTGGATAGAAAATTGATGTGTAATTGAGGCATGTAAGGTGCAATTGAAGTGAAATTCTTGAATTTTGGTGAAGGGGGTGTTGAAGGTGTAAGATGTGAGTTAATTGTAGTAGTTTCACTGAATAGGTTTCACTATACAGACATTGGTATTTTGACCATTACTTGACCTTAAGATCGCCAAATGACTTGAAACTTGAACCAATAGACTCCTAAGACATTGCTCTTTCTCTCCATAAAAATTTAGAGCCATCTGAATTGATTAGAAAAAAGATTGATTGAATCAAAGTGAGGGTATGTACTGGAATATTATAAACTGGGATATTATTAGAAAAAAGATTGATTGACTCAAAGTGAGGGTATGTACTAGAATATTATAAACTGGGATATTATAGTGAACATATTTAGGTATTTTGATTATAACTTGATCCGTAGAGCTCCAATTAGGATCATTTTTGATTCAAAATAAACTAGAAACATTTTCCTACAAATTTTAAGAGATTGAATTTGAATTTTGTCCTTAAGAATCTTGAAATTTAGCTTGAAAGTGAGTCTTGGCTTCAGTTATAGCATTACCAGGGACAGAAATCATGTCTTGTGGTTATTGAATAAACTGTATTGATATAGGTCGAATAAGACTAAGGAGTCTTCACCAAAAGTTGTAGTTTATTCTCTTAGCTTTCAATTGGTATAAAGTTTGTAATTGTTGGATATTGGAATTGAGAGTTATGAGGTGTACAACTTGAATGCATGATTATGCATTAGCCAAAATTTTAAATGTACACAGTCTGTGATATTTTTAGCATAACTCATTGAATAATAAACCAAATTGTATGATCTTGGTATTATTAGAAACTTAAGACACAGAGAAACAATTGTTTAGAAGAAAGTGTTATAGAAATACATCACTTTCTTTATCTTATTGATTGTGCAAATTGACCCGAAAGAAGTGTTTCTAGCAAAAGCTATAATAGTAATTGAATGTATGAATTTTGGAACTTTTGAAGTACAATTGATGTTCATACCATTTTAGTAAGAAAATATACTTGAGAATTTGTCATGAGCATGCATGTTATATGATACATTCATACTAATGCTGATTTAATTACATGAAAAATATGGTAATATGAACTTATGTTTGATTGTATATAAAATGGTAAGTAGAGCGATCACTTCCAAATATTGTCGAAACTTCAAGGCAATAAGCAAAAGGGAGTGATTGTGAGTAATTGTAGACAGTCACACCATACTTTGTTATACTTGTTGAATTTGATTTATGCTGATTTTATTCTGAATTTCAGACAATGATTGCCTGAGGCGTTTGATGCATATATATACCATTGAAAGAGCTACTTGCATGTAAATGTGGTTGACTACTTGCTTTGCAGATGAAATGTCTGAAATGATTTTGTTTTGTTTTAAAACTGTTGAGTCCTAGTTGTAGGTAAATAGACATTCTTAGAAGGGTCTACAGCTACTTCTGTGACACTTCGGTGTCTTCTTTTATTGAGACATAAGTCTCTTCTATGATATGATACCAATTATGATATCTTCTGTATAAGTCCCGTTACCCACTTCTATTGACAGATTAACAGTTATTTGATTTTGTATTATGATATATGTTGGATTTTGAAATAAATAAAATGAAGTTTTGAACTGAAGGGATTGTGCCTTTTTTGATAATCAGTTCTGTTAACTATGCAACTGTTCTGAAATTTAAATATCTGCTTGTGCTATAACTTGATTTAGTATGATTAATTGTCAAATTATGCATAGTTTAGTTATTACTCACTAAACTATATGCTTAACACGGTGGATTTGCCCTGTGTAGGTTCTGAGTGATGTTTATAAAGACTAGGACAAGACAATTGCAATGGCCAATGGAGTATAAGTGTTGTTTTGAAAATAATGTAAATTTTTGGTTTGACTTTTGGCTTGTATCTGATATGTATATATGAATTTGTTTGTAAGTTTGTAACAACGATACTTCAATTTGGATTGGAATTTATAGCGAGTTTGTGTTAAGTACTATGTAATTTAATGCATGTTTGCCTGAATTGTCTATTGGAAGTTTTCGTATACTTTGATTTGTTTGTAATGTTTTGTATGGCATTCATATATCCTTCCAGGGGGTATGTGGGTGTTATATCAATGACTCATTATCCAAGTTTGTTAAAAGGGAATGAAAAACTAAAAACATGTTACAAACTCAAACAAATTCCAATGGTTAACATGAAATATGATATAACCATATAAGTGAAAGTAATTTTAAAACTACATTTGTCACAGGAAGATATTTGCATAATGGAAAACTATCTCCTAATGTGACAAATGAGTATGGAGCATCCAAATCTAGGCATATGTACACACATTCCACATCCACTGGGACTAATCTTAAAAGTAAGCATCATAATTTTATAGATGGCTCACAACCTAGGCATAGACTTTAGTCCTATCTAAGGAAGAATAGGCCTAACTTTTACGATAATATATGCAAACCTACTCGCAACCTTTTAAGCCTCAAATAAGCATACATCAAGTTTTGATTTGTAGTCAGCATCATACATATAATTATATGACATTTCACTACCTTAGGAGAATATTTAATAACTCTAATGTCTAAAGGAAGATAATATACATATATACAAAGAGGTCTAATAAATACATATATGCATCGTCATCACTCATATTATATGATATGTCATTTTTTTGATAAGTATGGATATGCTGCAAAAAATTTGTTTTCATAAACAAAAAATGTTAAGCAAATCCTTGAAAGTGTATGTTGGAAAGAAGAAAGAACTTAACAACTAAGGAACCAAGCTCATTTGGGTTTTTAAAACACATTGATTGTCTTGCTTTTGTAAGGTTTAAAGAAAAGAAAGAGCTAGAAGAGATATACGTTATTTAATTGTGTATTATTATGGAGTTTATGAATTTTATCATGAATAATCTAACTTTCTTGTCTCCAAGAAAATATAAACAATGTTATTGTAGGATATGGAGAATTTAACCACCAAAGATTTTACAAAAGAGACAATTGTTGAACCAATTGAAAGAGATGAGAGGATGAGAAGCCTCCAATGGATTGCAAAACTCGATAAAAATATTTATTTAAATCTCTTATAAGTAATGTTCAACATGAGGTAATTATTAGTCTATATTATAAAAATGTGATAACATGTATTTATGTGTCAATTTAAGTATATTTTATCTTTTCTTTCTTATTTTATCTTTATTTTAGTTGATTTTTTTTATCTCTTGGACTAGCTAATGGTTGATATATGTGACCTTTTATTTTGGGCTTCAAAGTTTATGTACATCATTAATGTAGGAAATAAAGAGAATCTTTAAATCTTTATTAAAAAATAAAGTTATTTTATTTTATTGATATACTTTAATTATAATAAGACACCCCTTATATATTGACACTGTAGATCTAACTGTAATTTATATTAAAATATCCCTATGTATAGTGAAGTTTGGTCAACTTAGATTCCTAAGAGGTAGGCCTTAAGAGGTGACACCTGTTAAAATATGAAGAGTTTATGTCTCAGCTAGTAAACCTGGGGTCTTAGCTATAGTCATCTTGCTATATCTTTGAGCACTTATACAGGATGCTTTATCATATCATCACTGGTTTTTTTAATTGTTCCCATAACCCTCATTTTAGGGTTTTTTTGGTATTAGAGCCATAAGTTTCTCTAGTAACAATGAAAAAGTTATTATTGATAAAAATGAGCAGGGAGAGACCTAGCTAATCATGAGTTAAGCTCCAACATGATCAATAAACTCAGTTCATTTCTCTTTAACTCTTTCTTCATGACAACTCCTTTCTAACCTTAAGAAAACTCTTTCCAATAAAATAAAAAATATCATAGAAATTACCCAGTTACCTAAAGATATTAGATACATGATACTCGACTACCCTTATTAATCTTATATAGTCTTTATCATGGATTTTGATCTTTTACAAGGAGTATCCATTCCTTAATCTCTACATATAAGCCTTAACCTAAAGAATTGATTTAAGGTTCTAGATTAAACTAATGTGGCTTAAAATCTACTTATGCAGAACAACACGTATTTTTGGAGTTTCCCTTTAAACTAGTCTTTTTATAGCTAGACTAGGACACATCTCCATGTAGGCGCTATTCACATGATCCTAACATTACATAGGAGAAAAGGGATACCAACAACAACTTGAATTTCTCTCTTAGATACAGAGTACACATCTTACCAGAATACTTTGATCGGCAACCTCCTAACTACTCTCAACAATGGAAGTTTCATAATGACTATTGCTCCAGAATTTAATATCAAACTTAATGATCTGACTTTACCTACAAGACTAAAAGTTCAAACTCAAATTGTTGGAGTTGAGCAAGATCTTACTACTATTATGGTCATACTCCATCATCAAATCATTTACAAATTACAGAACCATGCTCTAAATCAGCCTTATCATTTGAACATTTATCTAGACATTGAATTCATGTAGTTAGTCTCTCTATTTTGTTGATTAGACATCATTAAAAGTGAACTATGGCCTTAAAATAGGTTTACAGATACAAGTTACTTATGGTGTCACTGATTTAGTCATTGATTCAACATCTTCAAGTGTGGAACAACCATCATCATTTGAGATATCAAAGGGAGATCTATTAGATGTTCAGAGCATTTATAGCTTTTTGTAAAAGAATCAAATTCTTTGCTTTCATATTGACTTTCAGGGCTATCTGAAACTATTTAAAGGGTGTCTGTGAAGTCTTGGGTGGTCATGAGTTCTTTTGTTGTGTCCATATTTAGGGGAGGTCTTTCTTTTAGTAGAGAAGTTGGTGGCATTTGTATATGTAAAGTTTTAGAAGTTGATGAAATGTTTTTTGCTGGTAGGTTTAGCTTGGAAGGTTTTGATGATTTTGAAAGGGTTTGTCTGGAAAATGGATATTACATTTTGAAGACTTTTTCATAGCTAGTGGCTTCAAGATAAGATGAAAGTGTTATAAGTAGGTCTTACTATTATAAATGTCAAGGGGTATAGTTCATATATAGTTTTGGATTGTTCTTTAGCCATATCTGACTCAATTTTTTTGTTATATTCTCAAGCTTTTTGTAGTTCTCTTTCTTTCTTAGAGAAGTCTGGTCCACAATAATACTGGTCAATATATCTTCTCAAATCAAATCAAGTTGGGCAGCTTGATTGAGTAGTTATTAATGTAATTGTTGCACTTGGAGAGATATAATATCAATATCAAAAGGGTCAAATTTGACCTTTTTTACATCGTTAGTTAAGTTTAATCATAAGAATCCAAAGAGTACATATAAGACCCTAACATGTAGAAAACGTTTAAATATCACCCCATAATAATGGAAAAACTGACAACTTGATGATGCCGTTAGTTTTTTACAAGTCAGTAATGACCTTACACTTTTTAATATTATTTTATTTCATTTGTTGGCCCTACATTGCCACATCAGATCTGATGTGGCAATATGGGGCCGAATGCATTTTAAAAATGTTATTAATTTTAAATATGTGGGACCTACTGTATTTAATTAATCCTAATTTTGATTAACATAACTATTTAACATAACTAATTATAATAGATTAGTTAACCTTAACTTGATTTAACCTAACAATTAAATTAATAAAGAAAATATTAAGTAAACTAATAATTATTATAATGTACTACAATGTTTAATATTAAGTAAACTAAATCCTTAATACAGTTAAAATACCTAAAGTGAAAATCTGCAAATTTTCACCGAACGTTCCCCTCCTTCACCATCGTCTACAATAAACCAACAACAATAGTTATTGGTCATCGCCAAAAGTTATCACCTGGTCACCACCAATTGCCCTAAGCTCCATATGAGTTTATTAGATTTTTTCATGTGTTTTGGAGGCTTTCCTCTTGTAAGCTCCATATGAGTTTATTGTTGTTGTCTGTTAGTTAATTGTTGCTGTTTGTTAGATTTTGTCGTGTGTTAGGTTGCCCTTAATGTGGTCCTGTCTTGAGTTAATTGTTTCTAATTTATTTGATTGTGTCATGTGTTTTGGCTACTTTTTTCTTGAGGTCTACACATGGGAGTTGTAACTTTTGATTGCTTTCTTCTTATAGTCTACATATGGGAGTTGTAGCTTTTGATTACACATGAGGCATATTTGTGTTGTTAATTTTTTTTTCTTAGGACGAATCAAGAAGTATATGGACTAGAAATAGTTTTTTCTTTTGAACTCATTTCAATCCTACCTAGAAACTCCAAAGATAGATTAGATGAGCAAAAGCCAACACTGTATGGCATAAATTATTTCCTTCACATTACTTTCCTCTCCATCTCCATCCCTCAATGTATTATCATTTACATCACTTGTGTTTACATTTACATTTGCATCTACATTGGCATATAGTCTTACCTATACATAACATCCTTCACCAAAATAATATCTTTATTCATGTCATTTTCCATCTATATGTGCTAATTTTCATACCACTTTAACATTGGTAATAGCTCTATTGAATCATCATATGCTCCAAGTATACATCTACAATCCCATATACTTGAATAACTTAATCAAATCTATAGCACTTTAGTTAGACTACAATTTCCTTAAACATTCACTAAGCTCATCCTAGGAATCAAATATCAAGCTCTTACTTTGTTCTAATATCCTAATGGTACACCTATTTCATAAACTTCTCCAATGCTATATTTTTAGGTTGGGATCATTATATTAAATAATGCCTCCTTTTATGAAATGCTCACCACTAAATAACCTAATGCTTACTTTCTTATTAACTTTCATTCTATAAAGCATGTGATAAAGTTTGTAAAGAGTTGGTAATAATAATACCAATACAAGTAACAAAGTATTTGTAGTTGTTCCAAAAGGACCAATGCATGTAACAACGTATATAATAGAACATATACTGAACATGTAGCAAAATATGTACAAAGCATATAATAAAACATGTATAGAGCATGTAATAAAATATCTAACAAAGTCTAACTCATATATATTACTATAAGAAATGCTCTAACAATAATTGTTTTTTAATCTAAATCTAACAACAATGGGTGATTCTAACTATATTTTTGTACACTCCATCCACTTTGCTTTAGTGAACTTTATCTTAGAATGCATTAATGTTGGCTTTGACTTTTAGTTATATGTATCACTTAATAATTGTTAACTAATAACTGTTGTTTAAAATTTAAGAGGCGACCTAATGCATATAGTTAAGAGTTTGTAATATGAGTTATCTACATTTCTTAGATTTTAGAATGTAATAAACATTTCATTGCATTTTTGTTTTAACTTACATGTATGCTTATATTTATAGGTTTTAATGGCTCAATATGGAAGTATAAGGTTTTTTCATGGCAAAAATTTCATGTTGGAGCCTGAATTTAGATATGTTAGTGGGGATATAGCTACATTTGACAATGTTAATGTTGACAATGTTTGTAATAGACAAATATATAAGATGGGATTAGAGTTAGGGTAAGATCAAATTGATAAGGCATATTATAGAGTACATGGTTTTAACTTTAAGAAGCCACTAAGAGTTATAGACTTAAATGGAAGTTGTATTAGGCTAGCAAACCTTATTCAAATACATGAGATTGTTGATGTCTATGTAACTCATCATGTAGAAACACCTATCCATGCTCATGATGATGATGAACAGGGTGTTAATATGGAGGGATATAGTGTGAAAATGGATAAGATCTTGGAGGAACAATGTGCACAAATGGATGAGAATTTGGAGGAACAAGTTTTAGATGTGAATGAAAATATAGAGGAGTAGGGTGCATAACTGGATGAGAATTTGGAGGAATAGAGTGAATAATTTTAGTCAAACTTCTATGTAAGCATTCCAGATGACCATCATCTAGTTGAAATTGAATCATCAAATTGTGGTAGCCATATTAGTACTGATGAATATCCTAGTGGAGAGGAGACAGTGAAGCTTTACATGAACCCAGCTCAAATGTTAGGGATAATCCTACAAAGATTGTATATGAGTGGAAGGTGGGAATGGAGTATAGGACTACAAAAGAATTTAAAGATACTGTTGTCGATTATGCAGTAAATATTAAATAAAATGTTATATTAAAAAATATGAGAGTAATTGATTAGGCATGTGTGTATTGATGGATGCTCATGGGTTTTGTATGCTAGATATGATAAAAACGATGGATGTTGTAGGGTTATAAACCTAATTACATTTGTTTCATAACAAACAAATAAAAATTAGTTTCTACCAAATTTTTTATAGGACATTTTAAAGATATAATTTTAGAGAAGCCTAGTATCACAACTTAAAACATAGCCGAATAATGTAAAGACAAGTTCAATATTTTTGTTAATTCAAGCATGTATGGAAGAGCAAAGAAGAGATTGAGGAAAGAGAGAACAACAAATTCTATAGTTGAATATGCATAGTTGCAAGGTTATGTATATGAGTTGAAGATAAGTAATCCTGGATCAACAATTAAGTTATAATTATCGAGAAATCAAACGAGTTCATTGCTATAAGTATGTTATGTTATATGGTATATTCATACTTCATTATATTGTGTTATGAAGTATATTAATACTTCTTTATATTTTTTTCAACCCAAAAGATTGTATATTTGTTTTAATGTCATGAAAAGAGGGTGGAAGCATTTAAGACCAAATTTTGGGATTGATGGATGCTTCCTAAAGACAGAATTCTAAGGCCAATTGTTAAAGTGTAATTGGTGAAGATGGTGATGGAGGAATGTTTCCATTGGCCTGAGCAATTGTAAAGATGGAAAACACATATTCGTGATTTTGGTTTATGAATTTATCAGCATCTATTTTGGAATTGGAATATGGTGAAGGAATTACAGTTATTTTTGATATGTAGAAGGTATATTAATATACTTACAATTGATGTCATTATATGAAATATTAATTAATATCTTTTTAATTTGTTGTAGGGATTAGTTAGGGCTATAGAGGACACTTTTTCGAATGCATATTACCAAATATGTGCTAGACATATATATCACAATTAGCATGGCAACTGGAAGGGACTTTAGAAAGCAATTTTGGAATTGCACTTGGTGAAAAGACCTTAGAAAGCAATTTCGGAATTGTGCTTGGTCAACCTATATTGAAGAGCAACTGAAGAAGCTTGACAAAAAAAGTTGTAAATTTGCTTAAGCATTACTTGAATATCCTAAAGAGAGGTGGGTTAAATGTTATCAATCCTTTGAAACTAAATGTATGATTGTTGATGACAACGTGAATGAAACCTTTAAGCTATGTTTGGTTAGGTGGTTATTAATGGAATGGAATGTAATATTATTCTATTGCTTGGGAGGAGGGTTTACAATGAAATGGAATGACATAAGATAGAATGAGAGGGTTTCATATTATATCTTATTCCATCCTAAGCAGTAAAAATAAGTTACCTCCGATTTGGGAGGTTTAGGATAGAATGTAAAATGATAAACAACATTTCACTATATTACATTATGAACTCTTCTTCCAAACAACATTTTACTATATTACATTATAAGCCCTTCCATCCCTCCCAAATAATAATTTTCTAATATTACATCTATTTACATTCTATTAAAAACCTTGTGTCCAACCAAACATAGCCTTAATTGGTGGATTCTACCAGCAAGGGACATGCCACTAATTAGCATGCTTGAGACAATTGGAATAATGTTAATGAAGAAGCATACTAACATGAGACATTTTGTAGTTGGGTGGAAGTCAAATATTGCACCAAATCTAATAAAGAAGTTGGAAGAACAAAAAAGAAGCAATGTAGTGGAGGATGTAAATGATAAACATCATTTCATAATATTACATTATGAACTCTTCTTCCAAACAACATTTTACTATATTATATTATAAATGCTTCCATCCCTCCCAAACAACATTTTTCTAATATTACATCCTTTTATATTCCATTAAAAACTTTGTTTCCAACCAAACATAGCCTTAATTGGTGGATTCTACCAATAAGGGACAGGCCAGTGATTAGCATGCTTGAGACAAGTGGAATAGTGGTAATGAAGAGGCATACTAAGAGGAGACAATTTTGTAGTTGGGTGGAAGTCAGATATTGCACCAAATATAATGAAGAAGTTGGAAGAACAAAAAAGAAGTAATGTAGTGGAGACTTGTATGGAATGGAGATGGTGCTTATAAAGTTTCAAAGGGTAATGGGAAGCACATTGTCAGGATCAGTAGAAAAAAACATGTAGTTGTCAAGCATGGGACTTATATGGATACCTATGCAAACATGCGATTAGTGCAATAAAAAAGGGTTGAGACATTCATTAATTTGTGCTATAGAAAGAGTTAGTTCATAAGTTCATATGAACATATGTTATAACCAATTAGAGGTGAATTGTTTTGGCCTTTGAGTAATGCAGAGCTGATACTTCCTCCACCTAAAAGAGTTGTGCCTGTAGACCCAAAATTGCAAAAGGAAACACCAAAATAATCTTTAGAAAATAAAAAAAAACCCAAGCAAATTGAGTCGAAAAGTGCAAATGCTTAAATTCCAAAAATATGGTCATTTTGATCATAACTGCAGAAAATGCAACAACGACACCTCAACTTAACATACTGAGGCTTCTTCACAAGTGTGTACACCTTCCAGTTTTATAAACATACAGTAACTAATGTTTATCATTATGTTAATCAGGTTAGAATAGAGGCAACTTCACAAGTATACAAGTTTTCAATTTTATATTAATTATTATTGGCTTTAATGACTAACAAAGTTGTTTTTAATACAATTATAGTTAAGTGACATGAATTTGGATGATGATAATGCCCTACTGAGTCAATAAAACAATATTGTAAGCAATATGCTTGTTTTAATTAATTTGTCTTAGTTGAATAATTACTAAGTGTGATTATAATATTTTATCTTCCATTTTCTAGGTTGGTATGTTTGGACATGTAAATAAAAAAAGTTTAGAGATGTTTACCCACACACATTTCAAATTACAAGCTGAAACAATATTAAGGAGAACGTCATTGACATAATCCTCACAACCTAAACTTTCTCAGTCAAGTACAAATGAAGCAAACATCAATTAGTGATAGCTGAAACTTTTTGATATTTTAATATTTTTCCCATTGACTTTTACATATGTATGCTACTGATAATGGTGACAAACGTTATAACACAATGCAATCTAAAATTTTAATATTTTAATATTTCCCTTTAGTTTTTAGATGTATATTATGTTGTTAATGCCGACAAATGTTTATGATGTATAAATACAATATAAATATTGATTTTTTTTGCAAGATCAATATGAGTTGCTACACATTCGCTTCGACCTCTCTCTCTCTCTCTCTCTTTTAGATTGCTTTTTTTGTGCACATTTGACATGAATGCAATGAGTTAATTATTCATTATCTATTGGTTATATATAGTAGGATTCTTCTTTCTTTATTACATAACTCATAAAAAATTTTAAAATCAATTTTTTCATAATATAGTTGAAATTAATATTAACTATTACATTGTTGAAATTCAATATAATATCCCCATAATAAAAGTGCAAATAAAAATCACTAGAACCATAAAAAATCCTATTACAATGTTCATTAACATACACATAATTCCTTTTTTTCTCTTTTCTCAATAAATTTATGTCCTCCTTTAAAAGCTTTATTTGTTTTTCAAATTCCTCACTTGTGCTTATTTAAACCTCCTTCTTTAACATTGATAATTCATTCCTTAATTTTTGAATCACTTGAACAACTCTCTCGGTAAATTCTTCATCATATCATTTGAAAATTTTGCATCTCCTAACTTAAAACATTCAATTTCATTTAAAAAAACCATAAATATAAGTTTAACAATCAATTTCATTAATAAAATGATAATAAAATTTCACCTGATAATTGGGGCATCTATACAATCTCTGGCCAAAATTATGATCACTCTATAAAGTTCTTAATGGGGCCTTTAGCTCATAATAGCAAACGATATTACCTAAATTTAAACTCACTATTGTATTAATCGATGATGATGATTCCATCTACATACTTAAGAAAATCACAAAGTAAATTTGACTATAAAGATAATATCAATGTCAAATATAAGATAATCTTTTCTAGATGGTGAATATGAAAATCCTAACATCCCTAAATTTTCCAGCATATCATCATGCAAGTTATTTCAATAGCAGTTAAGTGTATTCAAGTAGCTTCAACTCTTCTATATGGCATCGTAATCTTGTTTGTTGTAACAAAAAATATTTTCTCATTTTTTATTACTTAACTTTTTTCCTTTGTGTTTATCTTCATCTAGTAAGTTACTCGAAATACTTATATTGTTTCATGCAATATACACTTAGTGTTTAATATCATATTAGGGGCATATTTTTTCCTGCAATACAAAATACAACTTGAATTACTATGGTTACTTTTAGCCATATAAAACACTCTATAATGTTATTGTTTTACTCAATGAAAAAGTAGCCAAATTTTTTCATTATTTGCATTGAGGTCTTTTTAATGCTCCTTGACAAAAAATCAAGGAGAATGGTAGATTCATTTATCACAACAAATGTGCTTCCCTTGAATATCAATCAATTTTCTTTTATAGATAACCTTGTTATGTTGTATGGTGCAGATGCAAACTAAATTAAGATCTGCTTGAAACCATATAACATTTAATAATCAACCTGGTTTGAACATTAACTTTGACAAAAGTTGCATTTATATGTTAGGAGAAGATAATAACAATGCCTTTTCTCTGGTAAAAGCTGTAGGCCTATAACTTGAGCATCCTTCTTTTAGAGACCTTAGGTACCAATAATAACAATAAGACTCCTTAATAAGGATCCTAACAAATCAACAATAAGGTTTAGTGATTCTAACAATTCAACACAAGAAAAGGTGAAATGGAAAGATGGTTGTATTCCTAAAGGAGAAGGAGGTCTTCAGTCAACTCATTAAAGACTATAAACAATATGTTTATGCCAAAAAGGATCTAAAAACTACTTGTTTTTGGAAACTCAAACCCCATAAAAAGATGTTTTGGACACTTCAACAAACGCTAAAGCTAAAGAGCACCATAAACTAGCACATGAAAATCGTAACAGGTAATGGAATTCTTCTATTTGAAAGAAGTATAATGGAATTATAAGAAGAGTCTTATGAGTGAACATACACAAGGGTTATTTTCCATGTTATTATAAATGTAGCACCCCCTTACCATAGGGTATGCACCAGGACGCCCGTAGGTCATTCCGATGCATATCCTACGATAAGGATGAACTACGAGCAATCACTAACACTTCACATGGCATCAATAAACATAAAGCATCAATAAGAAAATCACTAATTTTTGAAACCATAATTTTTTCTCACATATCATCAAAAGCAGTAATTTACATAACTGTCAGTCATCTACCATTATTCAAACATCAAAAATCAATCCAAACTAATCCATAACCAATTCACAACATATTCAACTTCACACATACTTATACTTACACCCAAATAATCCAACCACTATATTTATGAAATTATTGTTCAATTAATCCCCATGAATGCTTCTAACTACTAAATGAAAGAACATAAGCAAAATTCTCACCTAAAGAAGTTTCAAGCTCTAATTTCCTCAAATCTTCAAGTTCACACCAACTCCTACTTTACTCCTCACCCACGGTCATCACAAACATCATAAATATCATCATCAACTCAAGGCTTAAGTTGGATTTGCATGAGAAGAAAGGAGGAGCAAGTAAGTAGACAAGAAAAGCTTCTTGTATGATGAAGGAACAACCACCAACGAGGAAGGAGAAGAGAACACCAATGAAGGACAAAAATGAAGCTACGGATGAAAGAGAACTAATAGCTTTCAAAGTGATTTTGTTAAGTCTTTCCCAAAGAGCAATGTCGTGAGAGATGAAGGGAACAAGACAAAACCCTTAAATGCATGAGGACACTTGGCTCTTCATGGAGAAAAAGACAAAACCCTTAATTAAGACCATTTAATCAAAGAACCCTAATTCAAGTTAATTTTTAATCCATCTAATACTAATCACTCTATAACAATCCCAAAATCATTTATCCCCTATATCAGTGCCATTAGGCAGTACTTTTCAGTACAGGAAATCCACTCAGTCAGCCAGTTAGAAAATTTTTCGGTCTGGGCAAGTACCCCAAAAAATTCAAGAAAAATTCCCAAAATCCCCTAAAAATGAAAAACACACCTAGATCACTCTAGATCAATTTTTCAAACACAAATATCACATAATTCACAAAAAGTTTCATTTAGACAGATATGCCAGGAAATGTCATGAATGCATGTACAGTCATGTGCATGTGCAAAAATTACCATTCATATTTATATAAAAGCTATATGATGCATGTTCAAACCGAGGTATATTTACTCTCGCTTAACTCGTCCCAAATGACCAATTTACCCTTCCCATCGGTGATGGGATGTTGCACCTAACCTACCCTTGATTTCAAACCTTACAATATGGTTATGTTAATGACTTAATACAAGACTATCCACCTTTGGATATGCAATATATGTAAAATTTTGTTGATTTCTAAAAGTTTTTGTACTAATTTCCTTATTATTATAAGAAAAGAATCAATTTCTTCTCAACATATAAAGCAATTGACTACCATCCAAAAAAAATTATTATCTAATTGCTAGTGAGAATAATTGGGATGTTTATGCTCTACTGTATGAATTATATTGGAGATGAAATAGATAAGTATTTTATAATGGGTTGGTGGTTAAACTATGAATTTCTCTAATACCTATCACACTTTGTGGTTTGTTATACTACATCCCATCTAATTGATTACCAAAAGTATCCCTATCATAATATTTTATTATTAAAAAGTTCTAATATCCTAGTATGATACATATAAATATTCATAAAATTCCTTCAAGATTTCACTTTCTTGAAACAAGGCTATAGATCATAGGTAGGAATGTGTATAGGAACTCTTATAGAGTTGCCCATAAATAATGGAAAATTATCACAAATCTACGAAAAATCTTCATTGCCTATATTTAAACTTATGGTAATTTTCCTTTTTAAATGTAACTTTTAGATTCGGATAGTTGATATGCTAAGTTAAACATGACAAATGCATGTATACCGCACTTCATTTTCCTGATAAGGAGAGGTCTTCTCTGCAGCACTGGGCAAAACCTAGATCATTTCATTGAGCCTCAACTCAACTAGAAGCCAAGATTCAGGTAACTTTCCTCAGAACTGGTTCAATAGCCATGAGAAGCCCAAAGCATCAAAATTGGTCATTTGGCGCAGTGACTATTTTTTTTGGCAGAGATGCCTAGGATCAACCAAAGGGGAAGTAGCCTATCCAGTTTATAAGATCGTGGAGGGTAATTAGAATAGTCAAATTCTATTTAGGAAAAGGCTTTGAACTGTTGCAGTGAAAGGAGCTATTGCAACCGCTCGCCGTGCCTGGTGCCCTATCAAGCTTGGGGTGCTCCTACATTACAGTGACATGGGAATACTGCCAATTGGTTAACTGAGCAGAGAGGTTATTTGGCCCTACTTTAGGTTTGAAAAAGGGAAGTAGGCAATAGCGCGATAGCAAATAGCAAAGAAAGCAACCCCAACTGTAAAACATGCAAGTTCCATTTTTTCCGTATAATTTTTGACTTAACAAAATAAAAATAGAATCACACTCTGTAGGATTTGAACCGATGACATTGGGTTTTGGAGACCCACGTTCTACCGAACTGAACTAAGAGTGCCTTCTTATCACAAAAATGAAGACTGTAAGGAAAAAGATTCTTTTTCTTAACTATATCTTGAATGCTTATACTATCATACATAATATTATAAAAATTCAAGATTAGGTATATCCCGTTTTAATTGATCTCAGTTGATCCCTTGTTATTGCTCAGAGACAAAGTCAGTAATAGGTAGGGATGACAAGATTGGAATTTATGGCATTTTGTACCTAAAACAAACGCACTACCAAGTTACGCTACATCTCTTTTAATTGATTTACAAAGTCATTGTAGAGAATTCCTGTCTTGTTTTTCCACGTACTTATTTCACTTTCTCTATTGATATACGCAGTATATCTTGCCATTTCTTTTTCTTGATCTCATATCCATATCCATATCATATGATCTCGTATCCATATCCATATAAATAATAATAATAATTTTTATAATTATATATTAACTTAAAAGAAACTTATCTATCAAATCATTATATATTTCAATTTGAATTAGGGATTTCAGGTCAAAACAAATATGAGTGGCCATTAACTACATATATATCTAATCATATATATATATTGAAGTATGTAATACGACAAACTTATTACAATAAACATTATTTATTACAATAAGGAAATAAAGAAGGAGGATTCAAAATGCGAGATCTAAAAACATATCTATCTGTGGCATTAGTAATAAGTACTCTATGGTTTGGGTCTTTAACAGGTCTATTGATAGAGATTAATCATTTTTTCCCAGATGCGATGACATTCCTTTTTTTTCATTTTAGTTATTAATACAGGGGGTGATATGCTAAGTTAATATGATATATACGAACATGCTCCTCCTGAACCCATATTTATTTTATTAGAACTTACAAGGATGTTAATTTTTTAAACATTATGTATTCCTTAACTAGAAAAGGATTATTTAGCTAATTAATAATAAGTAATGACTCTATCTTAGTCTTAATATCTCATAAATTATTAGTGCATTTCTATTTTTTATTCCATATATTAAGGCTTTATATTTTGTCTTATTGTTTGAGACTTGAAACTCATGCTTCTAATAGTACTTGATACTGAATATGACCCCTAACTAATTATTCTAGTTTTGTTCCCTTCTTCACCTAATGCACCATCAGTGTAAATAGTAAAAATGATTATCATTATATTGCAAGCTCATTTAAGTTAATAATGTGAATGGTGTATTTTAACAACAAAATCTACTAATAGTTGAGATTTCACTAATGTTTATAGGATGGATGTGATATCAAATTCATTAAGCTTTACTAAACATTTGACTATTTGTTTTGATATTTCTAGTTTATGTAAGACTTGTTATAGTGGTAATTATATGAAAAAAATAATAATGTGTTTTTAAAATTAAGGCTTTAGTTTCCTCATTAATATGAAGGCAACCGATATTGCTTTCTCCACTTATATGTATCTAAAGCTTTAGACCTTAGAAAATAAAATATAAAGGTATATATCTTCATTCATTCGAGGGGCAGTAAGCAGAGATAGGCTTTGAAAATTGTTCTTTAGGCCTTTGAATGCCTGTTAACACTCCTTTTCGATTCAAATCTTCAATTTCGTTGCAATATTTCAAAGAAAGGGATATCTCTTAATAAACTTAGATAATAAACAAGACAAACATATTATTTTACATGAAAAGGGATGTGTTTCCTTCATGATATATGGTGGTTTCATATCAATATTGACCCATATGTTTCAGGGATTGGATTTAATACCCTTTTAACTTATATTAATCCTAAGAACTTCTCTCTAAAAGTCCCACACATATACTTTTTAGGATTCAATTTCATGATATGCCTCTTTAACATCTCAAAGCATTCTTATAACTTTATTATATGATCATCTTATATTATTTTTTTAATGATCATATCATCCATATAAACCTTTATATCATAGATTATCTACACTGTCTTGAAATGAAACAATTCTATTTGTGTTATATGCTTCTCCTGCTTACCGAGTACCTAGTGTATCACCCCCTCCGCTTTCCAACCATGCAGGTTAATTTAGTGAGCTCGAAGCTCTATGAGGATCGTGCAACTTTTTGACATTTTCGGGGTGTTTCCGTACGTGGGTAGTTTCCTATTTTGTATTTTTATTGTCTAGTGACTCGTGAATTATGTTTATGTAGATACTCTTTATGATTTTGTGAGTTAATTTTTGATTGCCTTGTGTTTTGTAAAAGATTTTTTGTATGAACTATTGATACTGTTATTGAGATTGTCTTGAGTTGAGTCTGCCTAGAGTTTAGATTGCCTTGAGTGGACTAGAGAGTCCGGAAGTTATGGTTGGATGTGAATATAAAAGTGTGTGTGAGATCGTTTGCAAGTTTTCGAATTTTTAAAATACAGTCATTGTGCTGTCCAAATTTCTCCAAAAAAAAGAAAAAAAGGGATATTCGGTTAGCCTTGTGTAGTTGGATTAAGGATACTGCGAGTGTCCTTAGCCTGACTATGCGGTGGTTGTCATGGGCTCGATGTGGTACCGGGTGGTGATAATTAAATTGGTATCAGAGACTTAGTTTTGCATTTTCCAATTTGTTATTTCTGTTTTTCAAAAAGTTCATGAGCCTTAGGAGTCGAGTCTAGGTGTCGAAAGTCTTTAGTCGAGAAGTTGAGTCTCGGATCGTTAAGTTGATGTCCTTAACGGTCAGATGATTTCAACCTCGATCGGAGTACTTATCGACATTCATTGGGATGTTTGGGATAGCAGATAAGCTAGGATTAGCCCGATTTATTTTATTGAATAATGTCTTCTCTTTGATTTTATAGTGATAGCATGGTTGGACAAGGAAGGGGAAGGTGTCGCAACGTGAGACCTTTGTGACCCAAGCTGGAGGAACATAGTGCAGAAGCAATTTCAAAACCAGCAGTAGCAGCTCTTCGGCTCATAGGCAGCCTCACACTGTAACACCACCAGTAGTGGCGTAGCTAGATTTACCACCGGTGTGGAGAGAAGCTCTGTAATAGGTGATGGCATGATGGGCACAGTACACTACACAGTAGCAGCCTGGGGCTAGAGTGCACAAATGCCACCACAATAGCCTGCAGCAACACCTAGTCATACACCAGGGCAATACTCGATGCTTGAAATTTGGGGTTATATCAAGGAGGCAAGAAACCTCGGGTGTAGTACTTTTGATAGGTGCGGTGGTGTTACGGAGGCCAAAACCTGGATGAGGCAAACCGCAGAGACATTTCATGATATGGGGATGCCTGATGAGATGAAGTTGAAGGTTGTCATCGGATTGCTGAAAGGCGATGCTAGAGTTTGGTGGGAAAATGTCTAGGGAAGCTACCATAATCAGATGACCTGGAGAGATTTTATCAGCGAATTCAACGAACAATACTACACCAGATTTGATCGAGATCAGAAGAAGGCTTCCTTCTTTACACTGACACAAGGGAATAGGTCGGTGCATGAATTTGAGACAGAGTTGAGGGAGCTTGCCACTTATGTCCTTGAATAAGTGGCTGATGAAGAGAATCTGTGTGTTCAGTTTGAGATAGGACTACATTTGGCTATCTGGGAGAGGATGATGGTTACCTCAACTACTACATTCAAGGAGATGGTACAATTGGCTAAGAGAACCGAGAAGTTGGTGAAAGAGTGATCGCGGCTCTGTCGATTCGACCTTGCGATCGATCCTTGGAAACCGGTCAAAAATAATAAATTCCAAGATTGCAGTATAGGATGCAACCTCGGGTCGTCTCACTTAATCGGAACCTAATGAAATGGACCTAAGCTAGCCTA
>JANIPM010000004.1:6202532-6212903 GCA_027478405.1 Erythroxylum cassinoides
AAGAGATGCAGGACAAACCCAACTTTAGGGATGACAATTGTTAACCTATGGGCTTAAATTTAGTTGTTTTCAATGAGCTGACCTATGGGCTAAGCCCAGGCCCAAACTGATTCGAGACCTAATTATTCTAAGTAAAACAACATTGTTTTACTTGGAAGAGTTAGGTCAGTAGACTTGAGTCTGGGTAACTCAGACTCGAACACCATTAAAAAATTACGTTGATTTATATTTTTAATTATAAAAAAATATTTTAAAAAATTGGTGGGTCATTTCCATCCTTACACAACTTCACCTCTGCCAAATTATAGAGTTTATTTAATGTGCAAGAGTGGCACATTGTCTTAAATTGCCAAGCGTTATCCCATCAAATTCACTATCGAAAGTAGTCGAGATATACACAGTTATAATGTAGTAAAGATTAACAGGAGAAATCTTGAACTTTTGAAATTTTGGAAAACAAAGGAATCATACACCATCATTGATTTTCATCTCTCAACGTCGTTCAGCAAATCCCACAGATGGGTCTTTCTAACGTCATCGACATGGAACTAAAAAGACCCACTAAATTCAAAATCACAAAACCAATTCACTACACTCATTTATGGCATTTGAAGCCAAGCAATAAGATGTGATTTTCTTATATACCTTCAAGTCTTTCCAAGGTTGAGTCTAACATATTAGAGTTGATGATGCCATCTAAAGACAGGGGATTAAAAAAAAGAACAAGGAGCAGATTGGTAGTAGAAAAATCTGCTCCCACCTCCCAACCGGTAACCCCGACCCAAACTGGCGAGTCGACCACCTATAGAACGTGATAAGATCTCATTTTGTTATATTATTTGATATTATCTCCTTTCTTTTGGATTTATTTGGATGCTTAAATATGAAAATTAATGTTTGTTTTGTTTTAGAAGATGAAAGATGAAGATTGTATTAAATTGAGACTTTATTGATGATATCACAAAATTTGGATGGTGTGAATACATTGCTGCAGTAGATAAGGTTGATCACTTGCAAAGTTGAAGTTTAACTGGGAAACTTCTTCTTATCCCTATCATGTAGGGGTTTGAATTTGAATTTATTTTAGATCGACATCTTTACAAGTTAGAATTAGATTAGGATTAGATCAGAAAGCCTTATAAAAGGGACATTCCTCACAACAAAAAGAGATTCTCTCTTCTTACATTTTTCACAATTCGTTGTCTTTCTTCTATTTTTATTATTGCAGCAAAAGTCATGTGTCGCTAAACTCAACTGTTCTGATTCGAGGGGATTCAAAACTCCAGTTGTAACTTTGTGAGGTTTTGTGTTCCAAACTTTCATTCATGTTTTAATTAAAGTATTTCTTGTTTTGAGTTCTCATATTTCATGAATGATTAATATTCGATTAATTTGACAATTTAATTTAATATTGATTATTCTATCACTATCTAGGAATTCAATGATCTGTAATTGACATAAATGAATGGTACGAGTAGCAAATAGGTTATTTATGAATTTCCATAATTAACTTATGATAAACAAGAAAATTAAATTGAATAGTTGCAGCTATCTCGATTATTTAATTTAGGGTTTAGTCTTTTTTACAGAGCTTATTACTATCATTTATTTGAGACGGAATGCCATCACATCTGGTCAATAGATGGTAATTTTTGGTTTGGATACTGAGTTTGAATATATTAATTTAAAAAAATTAGACTTATTATGACTATAAGAATATGTTTCGGACTAACTGCTTTAATCGTGAAAATCCTTTTTTAAAACCAAAGATCAATGTTACAATTAGATGTGATCTTTCCCTTGAATCGAAGTTTGGTAATCTTGACTTTCTCAATTTTTAAATTCGGTTGATTTAATTTGTTTTCGTATTAATTTTAGTTATTCAGTTATTTAATAAGAAAACCCCCCAATTACTTTTATTAATTAAAATTAAGAAGCTAGTGTTTAGTTTTCTAGGAATTTGTTCAATATTATGGGGCATTCTAAAGCTAATACTAAGGCTGCAACAAAAGGAAAATTGCCAATGAATGCTAATTCACACCCTCAATCTGCGGCAAGTTCTAAAATCGAAACTAAAAAGAAGTGTGCGTGGATAATTTTCAGATACTCACAATTTAGGGGAGTCTTCCATTTTGTGCTATATTTTTCTAATTATCCTTATTGATTTATAAGTATTTTATGCATACATTAGGGATAATGTATGATTTAGGTGTGGGGAGATCGAGTTTTATTACGATAAACTTTGTGATTTATGCTTGGACTCATGATATGTTGTGTAACAACCCACTCTCATAGGACACACCCGACATTTTTAGTGATATCCGAATACGTACCTCATAAGGGTGGCATGCTAGAGCACTTATATCACTAACTTAATCATGACATTATCCTTAATATGTAAATGTCACAATATTTTAAAAACCAAATTTCTCATTTCATTTTATAAAAACCGAATATGTACATTGTAGCATTTCATATTTCATCCCTATATGTACATTATCAAAACTAAATACAAAACACGCTACACATATGAGGAATTATACAAAAATTCTATCTAATCCTTCAATCTCAGCTGACCAACCTTTAAGTCATTTCTTCTTTCCAAAAGTACAAGAACTATGCTTCTTGTAGAGTCTCTCTATCACTAGTATCCTCTCTTGGTCCTGAAATGTCAACGTTGTAATTTTGGTGGGTTTTATAAATTGAGTAAGGCTCGATGGTTCACTCAATTCATACAACAAATCAACAAATGTAAATATATAACTCACATCATTTCATTTATCGCGTAGCATCACATATCACATTCAGAGTAGTCAAACCGATCATTTCAATCATTTAAAATACACATATCAATTATAAATGCAATTCACATGAGACCCACTTTCATTTCTTACTTTGTTGTGACTGAATGCCTTTTTACTAGCCCATATCCCTTATGGATATTGAGCTTGTATCAGATAATGTTCCATATCCCTTAGTGCATACCGGGTACAATAGCAATAGAGCTAGATGCTCTTAACATATTATGAGCTTTAAGCTCTTTTTATTGGCAACTACGATCACAACTGCCTTTATCTTTTATGCATTCATGCAATGAAATGCATCACATGTACATATTTTCAACAATCATCATATTTCAGTTTCACATTCAGAACATATTTATTATCAGACCTTGGTCTGGCATTCAACAATAATGTTGAGTAGCACTTATTTGGTCAAATTCACAAACAAATAGCACTTCCAATATCTCATTCATGCATCAAACGCCTCGAACATTCAACGTCTGACATCAACACACTCAAATTCACATTCAATACAGAATTTAAAACAACAATTAATTAAGTGAGACCATCTAGGTTACTCACCGGTTGCTCCAGAACGTTATTGCCTCGAAGTCTCAACAACACCTGGATGTTGTTGCTCTATTTGCCCTTCTATATCATGCAACACATACACATTTACACATATCACAACATTACACAATTATATAAGTACTCATTTATGCACATATGCTTATATGGATTATGTACAATGCATGTTCAATGACAATCTCGGGTATATTTCCTTGTTTCACATTTTTTGATCATCTATACTTCAAAGCTCATATATCTCTAATTTGGACTTAGATTTACAACTTAATAATACAAACTTATTCTAAGTTTATCATTCAATCAAGCAGTAAGGTTCATAGTTCAATACACTTGATTATTATAATATCATCAATCAATCATTCACCAATATTATTCTAACATTATCTGATCACACAATATCCAAACTCTCATTCATTCTTACTTGATACACATTAATCATCTCCTTACAATTATATTAGCATTTCTAAGAACACTTTTATTCTTATAACACTAATAAATTTCCAAATTTTATACACTTGATATCAACAATCCTTTCACTATGTTATATCCTTAATTACAACCTATACATATCCAACACTTTATCAACTTATTCAACCTCAAACTAGGTTAATTTCAAGTCCAATTCAAGTCTAAATGCATCATAGGAAAGTAACTTACCATTTGTTGTTTCAAACATCACATAAAAGAAGAATAACTCACGTTGATGGCCATTCCAATTTTTTCTTAAGACAAACTTTCGGGCCAATTTTTCATGGACATTTTGATATAGAAAATTAGGTATTTAGGCAATACATTCTTCTAAAAAAATGTTCCCATATGTCTTAAGTTTCTAAAGACATAATTTCATACAATTTTTTTCAGTATTCTGTAACTTATACACAAAATACTACCTAATGTTCTCAAACTGCAACTGCACCCAATACTCAACTTCAAGTCAAATTTTGAAACTCTTAAAGACATAATTAAAATTCGATTTCTTCATGAAATTTGTATCCATATGTCTATAGTTTAATTTGAACTTAAAATAATCCCATTCGGCTATGTATAGATTAAGTTATGGTTAAAATACAGATGCATGTTTAGTGGAAATACTCCATCTAACATATTCCAGCACACATTTAACTTCATTTTCATCCTAGTTCATCTCTTTTGCTCAGTCTATCATTTCTAGCTTATGTCCTCATTATTTTCTCTTCATTCCTACTCCAATTTCAGCTCAATATCATTCATAAAAAATCATGATTTATATTTGATCATTAACTCAAAAATAGAACATATACATGCACCCATTCACCATTAATTTTCTGCATATATGTTTTACTCACCTTCATTTCATTTCTAAACTATCACTTTAGTTCATTTCAAGACATCATAGTACTCTTTTTTTTACTAGCTTCAAAATCATTTTAACTCGTCTCTATAAACCCAAAGAGATACACGTTATATACCAAGGAATACAGAACATGGACATCCATTTACAAATCAATTTTTCTGCAATTCTTTCTACATCATTTTAGGATTCATTCTAACTCTAAATCATCTCTACATCAATTTATGAATCATTAATAATCATACATGTAAAAGCAAGACCTCAATGTATTCATTTCTTTACCCATATTCCAGCATACATAAAACACCATTTTATGCCCATTTAACCTCTAAATATTATCATACATGATTCATTCATCAAATCAAGAAGAGTAATGCTTTATACTTACTTGTTTAGCTTCAATATCTTCAAATCACACTTAACCCTAGCTTCCTAATATCATTTGATTATCATCATTCCAAAGGTGATAGGGATAGGTCTTTATTGACAAATATAAAGAAGATAGCAAAAATGATAGTAGCAAATGGAGGTGAGAGTAAGCTTCAACGTTGATGGGGTGAGAAGTGAATATCGTGGATGAAAACAAATGGAAAAGATGAAGAATGTTAGAGCATTTCGTAAGAGTAAAGATGAAAGACAAGGAAGATGGCCATTCAAATGCAAAATATCATGGATAAAGGTGTGGCAAGGCAAGTGACACTTGTCATTTACCACATGTCACCACCTTATAGTCTCCAAATGGTCTTTTTAATAACTAGTCCATTTGTCCTCCAATTTCTCATCTAATTGTCTCCTAATTTTCTATGACACTTGTCATTAAATCTTAATGTCACTTATCAAAATTTTCCACTGCCATTGGACACTTAATTATACTACCATTATCAATTGTTCTGCTACTTGGCATTTTTTAGTCAAAAAATACCCAAAATTTTGAAAACTTTCTAAATTTCACCAAAAATTTCAAATCAATAAATATTATCACCAAATCAATTTTCAACACATATAAACCAAAATTCTCTATATAATCACATTTATAAATCAGTCATTTCCGAAAAATGTCAATGAATACATGTACAATAATTTTAATGTGCGAAAATCAATATTCATGTATATTTGTATGCTATATTATGCATAACTATGGAATGCACTTTCTAACTTCTCAATAAACTCTCATGAACTCTATTCTAGGGTTTTAGCCCCTAACATAGGATAGTGGGATATCACATGTTGATTAATATATTAATTATTCCTTATGATAGCTTCATAATTTTCTAATTGTTGTTCATGAATAATTCTTAAGTTAGAATGCATTTTTGTTTTAAGATCTAACGCATAAGGGAGACAAGCATAATTAGTGTTTTCATTAAATTTTTTCAAGTATCACATCGGTTTTGATGAATGAAAGTGTGCAAGACTTGATACATTTTTTGACACGTACATGAGTTTTGAGCCAAGAGCATTCATCACATATGCGCTCATATATATCTTTTTGTTGTGTGTTATCAAACATAGCTTGTCTATGATAGAACTTACTTTTAAATACGTGTTGAGACTACAGTTTTGAAGAATTTGTGTATAAAGATGATGAGGGCATTTAGGATAACCATTTTTGACCTAAATAAGCGTACCTGAATTTTTATTCCTAAAAAAACAATTTGAGCCTTGCCCTTTCTTTTCTTGCATAATAACCTTGTTATAAGCCGAGTTTATCCTTTTTATTGTTGATATCCTTAATAATTTTGAACCCCTAAATTGAAAAAATTGTATTGGCTTATTTGCATAAGATTTTGACTAATCGTGTGAAAAGTAAATTTGATGATTCAAGTTGCATTGTTTTGATTTTTTAAAAAGAATGGAGGAGAAGTAAAAAAACACTAAAAAAATAAAACAAAATCTTCTCTTTAATATTGCTATTGAAAAGAAAAGGAAAAGAAAAAAGAAAAGAAAGGAAAAATTGATTGAAAGGGATGCTATTTGAATCAAGTGAACTTTGATTTAAGTTGAAACTTGTGTGGATAAGTTTGTATGATTCCTATCAATTTATTTAGCCAAAAAGTTTCTATTGTCATACCTTACCTAAGTCACGATACAACCCTTATTAAGTCCTTTTGATTTATGCATTAGGTTCATTTCGTTTAATCGTGGAGATATGATTCTTGAGTAATTATGGAAATAACTCGCTATGTTTTGATTTGAGAGCTTAATGAACCCTAATCACTTTGAGTGTATAGAGTGAAATCCTTATGAGGGTGTCAAGTCTTGTTCATTTGATTTTGATGGAATTGATGAGATGCTATGTTATAACAATGTGTCATATGAGTGCTTATTTTCTCGATTGTTATTTTACCTTAACCCTTAAATGTGAATTAGATTTTCAAAATTTCTGGATAACGTGAAGGGAAATGAGAGGTTGTTATGAAGATGATTAATGTATTGAATTGATGTATGCTTAAGGACAAGCGTGAGTCCAATGTGGGGGAATTTGATAAGATCTCATCTTGCTATATTATTTGATATTATCTCCTCTGTTTTGGATTTATTTTTATGCTCAAACATGGAAATTAATGTTTGTTTTGTTTTAGGAGATGAAACGTGGAGATTGCATTAAATTGAGACTTTATTGATGATAATCACAAATTTTAGATAAAGTGAAGAGATTGTTGCAGTAGATAAGGTTGATCACTTGAAGAGTTGGAGTTAAAATGGGAACTTCTTCTTATCCCTATCGTATAGGAATTTGAATTTGAATTTGTTTTAGATAGACAACTTTACAAGTTAGAATTAGATTAGGATTAGATTAGAAAACCTTACAAAAGAGACATTCCTCACAACAGAAAGATGTTCTTTTCTTACGTTTTTCATAACTCTTTGGCTTTCTTCTATTTTTGTTATTGGAACAAAAGTCATGTGTAGCTAAACTCAATCGTTCTAATTCAAGGGGATTCGAAACTCTAGTTGTAACCTTGTGAGGTTTTGTATTCCAAAAATTTATTCACATTTTAATTAAAGTATTTCTTATTTTGAGTTCTCATATTTCATGCATGATTAATATTCTATTAATCTGACAATTTAATTTAATATTGATTCTTCAATCGCTATCCAAGAATTCAATGATTCGTAATTGTCATAAAGGAATAATACACGTAGCAAATAGGTTATTTATGAATTCCCATATTTAATTTACGATAAACAAGAAAATTAAATTGAATAGCTGCAGCTATCTCAATTATTTAATTTAAGGTTTAGTATTTTTCATGGAGCTTATTGCTATCATTTATTTGATATGGAATGCTATTACACTCAATCAATAGATGGTAAGTTTTGGTTTGGATGTTAGGTTTGAACCAATTAATTTAGAAAAATTTGAGACTTATTACGATTATCCTAATACGTTTCAGACTAACTGCTTGAATTGTGAAAATATTCTTTTTGAACTAATAATTAATGTTACAATTAGATGAGATCTCTCCCTTAAATCAAAGTTTGGTAATCTTGACTTTCTCAATTCTTAAATAGTTGATTTAATTTATTTCCGTATTAATTTTAGTTAATCAATTAATTAATCAAAACCTTATATACTTTATTAATTAAAATTAAGAAGCTAGTGTTTAGTTCTTTAGGGATTCGACCTGGTTCCACAACTATTAAAAGAAGTTTCGATAATTATAATTATTTTGGGGGCTTCGACAACTTGACCAGAATGTCGTTCTCTCCCACCCTTAACTCAAAACCCCACCTTTTAGGTTATCATTTCAACCCACCCACTTGTTGACGATGCCTTCGTCTTGCTTCTAAGTCGATTCCTTCCAGAGGATCGGGTATAGAAGCAACTCGGAAGCAAAATGTTGTGAAGGTATGGATAAAAGGAAGAGGTTATTGTTGTTGATAAGCTGTTTGATAGTTTGGGTGAAAGAGATAGCAGTACTGGATTGTCTGGGGATTTCATTTAAAGGTCTGGGAAAAAAGTGATCAAAAGAAGAGTGGCATGTGGTTCTGTTGAAGAATTTATTAACTCCGTTATTGAATCGGATGGGAAAAGGAGATAGTGGAATTGATAGGGTTGATTAACTCCAAGAATTGATAGGGGAATATCACACAGGAAAAAAGATCAAAAGTTGTGCATAAAAAATTGATCTTTATAAAGCATACGACACTGTGAGTTGGGGTTTCTTGAGAGATTGTCTAACAGCCATTGGGATTCCTATGAGATTTAGGCAGTGGTTACTCCAATGCATCCAGATGACTTCAATGAGTGTGTTAATTAAAGGTCTTCCTACAAAACCGTTCTCCAATACTCGAGGTATTAGGCAAGCCTATTTCTCCTTACCTATTCACTTTAGCAATGGAGAGGTTATCCAGATTAATTACGAAAGTGGTGGATTGCAATGGTTTATTTCAGTATCATTATAAATGTAGAGAGATGAAATGAACACATTTAATGTATGCTGATGATGTGATTCTCTTTTGTAAGGCGGAACTATAGGTTATATCGATATTGATGAGTCTGCTGAACACTTTTTCAGGATGGTCGAGGATGTAATTGAATTTGCAGAAGAGTGGAGTATATGTGTCTTCAGATGTGCGGAATCCAGAATGGATTTCCAATTTGGTGGGTATCTCTCTCCAAGAAACTCCTTTTTAATATCTAGGAGTCCCTATAACATCGGGTAAGACACAATATTCGGTGTTTATGCCTTTGCTGGAAAAATTGAAAGCTAAAATTTTTACTTGGCAGAACAGATTTTTATCACTTGTCGCTAGAGTCACTCTAATTGTGTCGGTGTTGAATAGCATGTATGTACATTTGGCGGCGCATGTGGTAATTCCGAAGAAGGTGATCAAGGACATGGAGAGGATGTTGGAATCCTTTTTATGGAATGGAATACATGATAATAGTAAGGGGCCAAGGTAAAATGGAGTGACATTATTGTATCAAAAAAAACAAAGGGGATTAGGAATCATCTCAATCACAAAAATGCAACGGGTATTATTAATGAAAAGAATTTGGAGATTGTTTGTTGATAAAGAAGCTTTATGGGTGAAATGGGTGCAAGTTCACCAAATTTGTGGTGAAAGTTTTTGGCAAATTCACCCTCCGAGTGATTATTCTTGGATCTTTAAGACTTTGTTGCTGCTTAGGGAGAAAGTCTATCCTTTTATGAAGGTCTGGTTGGGGAATGGAGAAAGGTAAGTTTCTGGTTCGATAATTGGTCCTTGAATAGCCTGTTATAGGATAGACCTGACTTGCGACCTTTATGAAATAGAATTCCGAAGGAGGCAACAGTGGGCTAGATTTTTCGAGAGAGAACAAGAATGACCAATGTCAGATTTTTCCATGTGCTAGACTCATATATTAGAAAAATGCAACTGAATAATTGTGTTTATACAGTTACTTGGGCTGTCCATAGTAGTGGTATTTTCACGAACAAATCAAAATACACCATAGAGAGAGCTTCTTTGCCAGTAGTGCCATGGGCGGACTTAGTATGGAAGCAGGTATTAAGTCTGAAATCAGCTATTTTTCTTGTGGTTAACTATCATGAATAGGTTGAGAGCGAAGGACCGATGGTTTGGTACTTTCAACCCTCTATGTGTGTTGTGTAAACAAGTTATTGAGAGTAGAGATCATTTGTTTTTTGAATGTTAATCTACCAGAGTAGTGTGGAGTAG